>JAZHYW010067202.1:0-77020 GCA_037355805.1 Ixodes ricinus | reverse complement strand
TAAAGCATTCTTCCACACCATGATACTAACTAACCTTCCAGAACAGAGCACAAACATGAGTATTGTGAGAAACATCCGAGTATAGTCAGTGTTTGGCCATGAAATCAAATCTGATAGTACGTTATTTGAGGTGAATATCGAAAGTTCCGAAGAGGAAAGCCCGCTGCAGACGTATGTGTAACAATCACACTGGGTGGCGAGCCCCAAGCTACTATTTTTCAGTATAATTAGAGTAGACAGAGTTTTGGCGCAATGTTGGCACAAATTTCTCAAATTTTGGTAAAATGTAGCAGGCTAACTCTTTGGCGCAGTTTGCTGCAAATGGCACAACAATCTCATCACTGCTTAAAGTATCCTGCTCCTCCCCTCGTTTTTGAGAAACTTATAATGAACAAGCTCGCCTTTGTCGTTATAAAGTCATTCCTGAGGGGCAAGTGTTTTAGTACGCTGCTGTCCACGTCTCCTTCGTGTCCATGTCTGTCCCTTGCACTTCATAATTTATGTATGTTGAACCAACTAGCCCACCTTAATATTTTAGGACATGTTTTTCTTTTTGCGATTAGTTATGGCTCAAGTCGATTTGCTCCGACTATTCAGCGTCACTTTTGTTTGTGTGGCATTGCAAATGGCTGGGGGATTGGACGCAATGTTTTATATATTTTGTGGGTTGCAGGAGGTAACTGTGATTTAGAAAACACTGCCTTTATGGCTGAGTACACTTCCCAATACATATAACTAAAAATATATGATGTGTGTGTGCTGCTAGTGAATTAACACCAGCGTTGTACTGGGGATATGTCTCACACGTTTATTTCATGCGCATTTCCCCGCATTCACTGGAAATCTGATATACTAATTGTAAGATATTTATTTTTAAGAAAGCATTTAAATATCTAAAAAATAAGTCTGTCTGAGTCTGTAGATTATAGTGCCAAAGACATTAGCCCAAAATATTGTTTGCTGTACATCTGCATATATTTGTTGAAGAGCTGCCAGAATCAGAGGAACAGCATGACTATGGACCACTCTCACCTGATTGCACAGGAGAGTGGCCTCATCAATGACTTACAGAACGGAGTATCGTATAAGTGGACAGCAGCGTCGCCTGCACTCCTACTGGCAGGCATGTGGGTGTAATAAGTGTTGAAGGGCGAGAGTATGATAAAACTGCACGTAAGGGCCCACACCTTTGTTTTTTAAATTTGAGGGCCAATTTTTAGCTGCAGCTCATTCATAATTTAGAAAACAAAGTAGTTTTAGAAAGTGCATAAAACGAATTGATGTACTTGCGATCGCAAGCAGTGGTCTCGAGTGCCCTTATTTCGGTCTCGATTGTTGTGACCTGCGGTATCTCGGCGCTCGGAGTCTGACCAGCATCAACAGTGGTCAGGGTTGTAACACCAGGCCATGCAGCCAAAGTGCCCTTTGGAAGTTTACGTTAGCCATTTATTTCATGAATTTCACTTTGCCACACTGCGGGCGTTCGGTGTACCTCAACGAAAGTGCTGCTATTACTTCATCAGCCCGTCATTTTTTATGGCCTGGTCTAAACATGGGCAGCCCTTGCGGTCACGTACACACATGCAATCGTACGGGGGCTTGCAGTTGGCAGGTGCAGTGAATGACTCCTGTCGACACATGATAGTTCACTCTATAGGTTGGTTATTGGGGCCACTCACCCACTGGGGGCATCGTGACATGCCTCCTTTGTTTCTGTCGTGGTGCAAAATCTCTGATGCTCACCTCAGTGTAGGTCGTGATGACCCTGTGCTCTGTGTTTTCTCCCAGTGGTCGGCGTGATTTTGCCCAAGTTGGTGTGTCTATGCTGCAGCGCAGCTGCTGCTTTCTGAACGTTTGCCGGACCACTCAAACCACGAGGCTCGATGTCGGACCTTGGGTTTGACAAACCAATTCTTCACATCTCCCGTCATATCCAACGAAAAGACATCGGGAGATTCCAGTGCCTGCTCGCCTTCCCTACTTGGGGCTTTCAGTTGAAACGTGGTTTTCTGCCAATTCAGAGCACATCTCCCCAACAGAGCCGCTTCTGCAGTCCGGCCTCCAGACCCGAAGGTGAGGGCTTGGACAGGGGGAGAGCAGCAGCCAGCCTCCCTGCCAGGAACTGTGATACGCGAAGGTGGGCGCCCCCAGCCGGAAGGGGGCGAGCACCAGTGCCCCCTGTGCCCCTACTCGAGCTACCTGGCGACGAACCTGACCAGGCACGAGAAGACGCACACGGGAGAGAAGCCGTTCAGGTGCAGCACCTGCCAGCAGACATTCTCGCAGAAGGCCCACGTGAGGCACCACCAGTGGGGTCCACACGGCGAGAGCCGTTCTCGTGCGGCACCTGCCGCAAGACCTTCATCCAGAAGGTGCACCTGACGGCCCACCAGAGGGTGCACACGGGCGAGAAGCCTTACCAGTGCGGCACGCGCGGGAAGGGGTCTCTCCGAGAGGAGCTCGCCGACTGGCTCACTCGAGGCTGCACACGGGCGAGAAGCCGTTCACGTGCGGCGTGTGTGGGAAGGGGTTCCCGCAGAGCTACTCCCTCAAGATCCACCTGATCAAGAGTCACGCGAGGGAAGGACCCGCAATGCCCTCAGGAAGACATCGGCGCCGACAGTTTGCCCCATCCCTCGAGTTCCCAGTAGGAGCTGTCACAAATGAAGGGAATCACTAGAAGGGCATTTACGTATTTCTTTTTCTTAGTTGTCACGAAAGAAATGACTGGTTATCCCTAGGTGTAAAGCTTGGCACAGTAGTCACTGTCGGGATGAGAACAGTGGGGAGGTTTTTCACTCGTCCCACCACCAGTGCAGGCTTCCTACCTTCCATGACACTTTGGTGTATAGCGAGCTGTGAGCGTGCGCACGCTGCCAAAGCACGGCGGGAGAGAACGAATGCCTGCTGGAGGCAGACGCCCCTGCCCTTCTACCTCCCGTCGGGGACTCTGTTTCACTCGGCGAACTGTGGAGGCTACGTCAACGCCGACCCAATAGGAGCGTTGGAACGAGGCACGTGACACCACTTGACGTGACCGTTTGTGTCACTGCACCAAACGCGAGAGCCGGAGGAGTTGGCTGTCGTCTGCTTTTCAGAGTGTCGTTTGCTGCTGAAACCAACCAGCTTCAGGTGAATGTGTGCTGCCGCAATGTTGTCGCCTGCTGGAATAGAGAGTGCTTTGTAAACAGTTCATGAGAAACCATGCGCTCAATTTAGCCGTGAATCTGTAACAGGTGCTAATGCCTGGTCGTTTGGAGCGGCATGCGATCGATTACATAATTGGGATGGTTCGAAACCCATTCTTTGCGGAAAAGAGGTGATCCAAGTGGAATTATTGTTGAAATGGAACAAATCTACGCTCTTTCTCCCGCGTCGTGTAGTGTTGCGGTCGGAAGAGTCTGTGCTAAACGTGACCTAGGTAGAAGAAATGTTATCGCGCTAGTTGAACTTACGCATCATGTGGATATATATTACAGCGCTCATCCGTCCCATGCAAGTGTTCGGGTAGTGCAATTGGTTGAACGACAGACTAGACATTCACCATTCCAGAAGTTCAAATTGCATTACTGTTTTTTCTTGTGTGTTCTTGTTTTACATTTTTCGATTCAACAACGTTAAATATTTACACCATCATCCGGTGCTTTTTTATGTTTTGGTTTGCAAAAGCGACAAAACACTATCGGCATTTTCCTTTTTCGTTTAATTGATGTTGCCTTCAGAAACAAGCGCAGGTTGACCTGCCGAGCCACTTTTGTTCCAAGTGCTTGCTTGTATTTACTATCTTGTTAATCTCATAATATCATCCGAGTAGGAACAGCTGCAGAAGACTGGTAAATATCAACAACTTGCGGGAGAGTGATTTTCCAGGCAGGGGTTTGGAAGGGAAGAGAATTGAAATGTGAGCATTTAGAAAGTCCCTGTTGCGAGTTGTTCTCAGTTTATTCCTGGTTGTGCAGGTTTGTGCAGAACAAAGTTGAACTTGAGAGTTGCCTTGAAAGTAGAGTTATCTTTTTTGTATATAGTCTTGTGCTCGGATACCTTTCGGAGTTGAGTAGTTCCAGCTTTCCCTCCTATAAATGAGACAAATCCACGTGAAGAGAAGCATAGCGACAATGTGACAAACCAGTGACACGTGTGGCATTGCATTCGCAGCTGCTCCGTTTTCAATATGTTTGTGGCTCTGAAAGAGCCGTTTCAAAATAGTAAAGCCAGGCTGTCTCCTGTAGTGCCGATTGGCACAGCTCCTTGCTCATGTCTTCATTACCAAGATTCCCAGCCCAGGTGACCCCTTGAGTCATCTGTGGTGGAATCTTCGCACAACGGCACCACAACACTCTCTCCGACATTTTTGCCCGAGCCATACAGTTCCCACATCTTCTTCTCAGCGGTCAAGTTGTGCTTCACGTAAGCCACCCAGTTGTCTGGAGTCACCTTGGCAGCAGGCAAGAGAGCTTCAACGTCTTTAAGCTTGAAAGTCGTATTCAGGCTTGCAGCAAGCCGCTTGACCCGACTCCAGACGATCTCCATAGGGTTGAGCTGGCAGTGGTACGGTGGCAGACAAAGTACAATGCGTCCATGCTGCTCAAAGATCGAATCAATGTGATACACGTCGAGGCCGGGTCTCGGGCTTCTCCTTGGCGGCGAGCTCCAGCAGTTCAGCCTTCAGCATTTTCGGGCACCACTGAACGGTGTGGGTGGTCAGCCAGGGACTGCAATTCCTCCGGCGCGCGCCTCGTAAGGGAGGCATGCAGCTTGACCAAGTGGCAGGACGCATTGTCCATCACAATCGCGCTGTTGGGCTTCAGGTTGGTAGCAACTTGCAGACCAACCACGCTTCAAAATGTTTCCCATCCACTTCTCGATGGTAGTCGCCGGAGCCCTTCTTAGTGCGGAAGACTCGATGAGCACCGTGGATGAATCCATCTTTGCTGCCAGCGTGCACGATGATGAGGCACTCCCCTTTCCAGACGGATTCTTTAGCTTGTGACCTCTCACGAAGTCATCTTGTGCAGACTGCACGGTAGTCTTCTCCCATGCCTATGAGGAGACGAAAATCGAGAGCGAATATGGATGTGGCGTCACTTTTTGGTTTAAGGATAGCCTAAACTTATAAATTCGTCAATATTCGCCTCTTATATTTGATACAACCTTGATAGTGATAAGATTGCATGAGTTCAATTGCCGTTAAAAAAAAATCAAGCATAGAACTGCTTATTGTCGCAGACGGCGCTGTTGCTGTGTGTAATGAGGCCCCGCAGCCTCCCCGTCCTCCCTGTGCCGCACTTCCGTACTAAGGTTGTCGCGTGCCTCGCTTCGGTGCTCTTGTTGGGTTGCGGTGGCCGCAGCCTCCCCAGTTGACCAAGTTATCCAGAAACAGAGTATGGAGTAAATGTCTGTACGGTCATCATGCTTGGCAAGTCACCTGGTAGTCCAGAGTGCCTGGCTCTCCTGTTCCCGTTCCTGATTAGGAAGCTCCAAGTGCATCCTCCGGTGATTCGAAGTACCCCGTTGAAGCGTGTATTGTGAGAACGGTGGCCAGCAACCGCATTATCGGAGCAATCTCATTTAAGGAAGCGCGTAATTCATTAGACTCGAGTGCACTCGTTGGGCTTTGGCTGCTTTGCATTGCCCTATGCCAGAACATACTTGGATCTGTCTAGTGTGCGCAGTGGCATTGACAGCTGCTGTCTTGGTTACGCTGTACGACCCTTCCTCCATGGCTCGTTCAACCTTTTAACTATGCCAAGTTGAAGTCCGGAATTAATGCAGTCCACAGATATTCAGATCTGCACTCTGCATGGCAGTTACACACATGTGCTACCAGGTTGTCAGGTCCATACCTGGACCAGTGTCGACCACGATGAGGCACTTCAGACCTCCCAGGTGTGCTCTCGCAATTCGGCTGCTGGTTTTGGAGTGACTTTCGGGAAGGTACTTAGCACAAGCATGGAGCCATCTGTTCAACATCCCAGCAAGGTTTGATGGTTGTGCATCTCTATTTTTGCTCGTAGTCTCCCTTCAAGGAGGCCTCTTAGGTGCTGCAAGGACACCTCTGCTCGGGGTGCCCCATCTAGGGCCCATGAAGCATTGGCCTCTGCGGGAAGGTCTACACATTGCGAGGGAAATCGAGTTTTTGCCCGATGAAATGTGCAAATAACCGGGCAGCAACTGTCGAAGCATGTGAAAATTTGAGAAGTTTGCCCTATAAGTCCATAAATTACAAATGGTTGTCTGTTTGTGGCTAGTGCTGCTAATGCAATTTTACTAGCGAGAATTATTTCATCCCACACTTCACGACGGTTCGTCACAATCTAAAAGACGAGGGGAAGGATAAAATATAGAGCATTTAATGGCGTACGTAAAGAATAAATGTTGAAAAGAGAAGAACTTGAAAACCGTATTTTGCTGGCAGGTGTCACTTCATTTTGTAGCACACTTTTTGCGCAGAAGTAAATGTCGTCGGCGAGTGTACGGGCAGAGTGTAAGAGCACTTCCAGAAATGTTGTTGTTATGTTTGGATAGTATTCCGTGTTTTTTTCTACGGTAGTGACCGGCGGTACTATGGAGAATCACGGGGCGTCTCTCTCGAAGGTCCCGACCTCCAGCATCTCCCGCCGTTCCTCCTCTCAGTCAGTATGGCCATGTTCCAATATTTCCTTCATCTTCCTCCGGAGTAAGGGTTTTGTACCTTGGCATTACAAAACATACCCGCGTCCAGCGCTTTTGCATCTGTGTTGTCCGTGCACGACCCGCCCAAGTAACTCGGATCCACTTGGCTGAGATTTGGAACATGGCCTGTAGCATAACCGCCAGTCTAGCTTGCACAATATTTTGGCGTCCTAATGCTACTGCGGGCCGTACCGGCCGAGATCAACCGCATTTCAACATTGCTCTGTGTTGATTTGTGTCGTAAATATTGTAAAATGTCCGTTTCTTTTCATGGTCAGTTTGGTGGAATGCAAATAAATTAATTTCCTGCGCATATGAAAGCCCCACGGCCTCGTTTATTTAGCTAGATTAGCATTCAACGAGTGCCAGAACGTGCAGAGGGTGCATCCTGTTGGGAATTGTTCTCGCGCGACTTGAAAATCATTGCATATCTTTTGCTTTCCCACTCCAGTGCCTTAGCTGGTCGGCAAACATTGTACAACGCAGTCTGGTTCCTCCTCTCAACTATCTGGCTAGTTACGCTTGAAAGCACCAAACATTACAACAAAAATGTTGTTTTTCGGGTGTTTTTTTTTTGTTAAGATATTTCAAACTTTTGTGAGGACATTATAATCGGGGAGGGACAAACGAGCACTAAATGATGCCACAACGCATTAAGAAAAGTATGCACTGCCTACATCGAAACAGATCTCTGCTGAAACGGTGAATTTTCCAAGACATTGCTTATGCTCCGAATCAAAAATACGCAAAATAAAATATGTAGGGTGCCTAAAATGCCGACAATCTGTCTAAAATGGGCCGCCAAAATAGGTGCCTGCACATAGCGATCTAAACTTTTCGTCAAAGTATAAGAGTTCCCTCGAGACTAGAGTAGCCTCCACGGAACGGCCTCGAATGTTGCAAGAATGCAAGCAACCCGACTTCCTCCATGTGCCGTGCCATCGGAACAGCCTCTGGGTTTCTCCTAAAACATGGGGGAAATCATTTAACTACGCTAGAAATTTGCGGCACTACTAATATTTGATTAGAAATCTGAATCAAGTGATAGAGATTATTAAATGGAATAACTGCTTTAGCTTTACGAGTTGTTAAGAAAATGGCCCCTATCAAGTTATGCAGAGTTTTGCATATTGTATGTGTAATAAACAATGCTACTTGTGACACATTAAATTTATCTGAAGTGAAAATTACACTTGGCTAGAGTTAATACCTGAAGGCACTTGACATGTCAACGAGAATGTTGCGATAATTGGGTTGGTTTGCAGAGGCCATGCAGCTGTCACTTTTTGATGAGGTGATGGCTGAAGGGCTCTATCAAGCTCTCTGAATGCTTGTTTTGGGCACAAAGTCAAGGGCAATACAATTCAACCGACATATGGTTATAACAAAGAGATGGAGCACTAATTGTTATTTTGCTTTGGTTCTTTGTAAATCTGTGCAAAATCAGAATGTGGATAATAAATATACCCGCATAAAAACACCCAACCCTGCTATAGTGCCCATCCAGGTCCTAAGAAAAAAATAAGATGCTGATAAAGTCATCAACATTATCACCAAGATTGTTTGTTCACTAAAGTAAAGACGTAGGCGTCTTTGCTTTAAATTCAAATCTCCTCGAATGTGCCCTTATGTAGTTGGAGGGCTATAAGGCAGCAACAAAACATGATTTTACATTTTTTTGGGGGAGGCATCAGCCCCCTAACAGAAGCTCCCCCTTTAACGGTTATGCCACTGCAGTAGTGCAACCAAGGTACAGCTCATCAAGGTTATTTCAAAATCATCATCATATACCCAGGTATCATTTTATCAACCTCAAATTTGAAGAGTGATTACGAGCAATGCTTCACAACTCGCAGTGTTGTCATAGTTTACTGATAGATCCATGCCACGGTTTTATTTTGAAAATTTAATATCACCAAGGTAGAGTTGTCACATCATGATTCAACCTTTTCTCAGTGCTTTTCTTCAAAGCAGAGAGGTGAAGAGAAATGCATAGGAATGCAATGTGTCCTACGTGGGTGTTGCTTCTCCACAGTGCACAAGCGTGAGACGAGGAACGCTTTCAATGTAGCTAGATGACAAACCGTGGAGATGAGAAATGTCCCGACTTCCTAGGAGTGTCCGTGTTTGTTGCAGAGTGTCGTACCTAATACGAGGAGCGTTCATAAACATTGTATTATCGGCACAAAAAAATTAAAAAAAAAAAAACGGAACAAAACAGGCATCAAAACAAGCGCGCGTCCCTCTAGTTTCCGCACAGTATAAACATCGCATGCCATAGTAGCTCGCAACGCCGCCAGGGAGTCTAAACAAAAATGTCACTGCTTGCCGTCGGTGCCAAGCACATGCAGTGATCCGTTTTCATTTGAAGGAAGCAATGCCAAGGATATTCGTTCCAATCTGGGAGCGTGGTTCTGGGACAACGCCCCAGTTTATGACACTTTGGTTAAATGGCATAGGCGCTTCTAGCGTGGCCGAATAAGAGGAAAGCATTTCAAGGCGGCGATCAAGTGATTGCTTAAGTGGAGCGATTCCTCAACACCTCGAGACGAGGAGTTCTATAACAATGGCCTCCGGCATGTGGTGCATCCCTGGAAAAAGTGGGTAACTTTTGGTGGTGAACATGTAGAGAAAGTCTCAACTCCTACTGAGTTTCATTGCTGAATCTCTATTCCTTCGTTGACAATAATACAAACTTTATGAACGCCCCTCGTAGTACACTATTCACGCGATAGCGTCTTAAGAGGGCATAGTACCTCCAAACGCCATAGAGAATACATGAAGATTTTTGACGTTTTCAAAAAATTCCTACATGAGAACCGCTCTTTGTATTTGCTTGAAACTTTTATGATATAGAGATTAATACTTAATTGGCGGATTGGTGCAGATCATATCTCTCAGTATCTGGTACAAATATTCTTTTTTTTTAATCGTAAAATCGAACTGAAAACGGTTGTTTTGACACTTTTGGGTTTAACGTTGTTTTGCATAAATCTACTAATTCTTAAATACATTTGTGTTGCACCAGTGCCTCTAATATTTTGATACATAATCGATTGGTATAAAAATATGTAGGTTAATCCATTTCGGAACTACAGCGATTTTTTCCAAAAGCAAGATTTGAGCTATTTTTGATGTGTTTTGTATTTTGTTCTCTGCCCACTAGATGGCGGTCTTTGTCTGCAAGGACGAGAGATCAAGCAGTTTCGCTGTGTAGCTCGGTGCACACATTTGTCTCGTATTCATACGCAATTTTTTTTTGCGCTGGCCAGAGCGGGTGACGGGTCAATTGAACGCAGCTGCGCTTCGCGTTTGGTGCGTCCAAATTTTTGTCGCGTGGAAGGACGCAGGAAATCCGGCGTCGGAGTCAATGGGACCTTAAAATCCCACAATGCAACACATGCAGCCATCTGTGACATCGCGTGTGATGTCATGACCCATCGACCCGCTAAAACGTTTCGCCGGTTTAGCAGGAAATTTTTCTGCCAAATTCAGCGGAAAGTTTTCCCTCCAAACTCAGCGGAAAATTTTCCCGCCAAACGTGGCGGGTCGATAAAGTCACGACGTCCCAGCCATGTGCGACGTCACGTGACACGCGGCCTTACCGACTCGGCCACGCACACCCGACTTGGTGACAAGCGCGGGTTTATATAAGAAGGCTCTGAGAACGACGCCCGACAACTCCCTCGCGTTCCACTCTTAAAGGCAAAGCTTACGTGTCAGTTTTGGAAGCGGAATAGCGGTAATAAAAAGGTTTGAAAGTTGAGCTGTATAATGCAGCAGTGTTGTGCTGCCTATAGTCTGTGACAAGTTAAGAGTTGGGGGGAAGCTCCTCCCATCTCAGTGCAGAGAGAAGGCGACCTCCTCTCCAGCATTCGCTCTGCAAAAGTGGGAAGACGTGGGATTCCCCAACTCTTGACCTGTCGCCGGCTCTTGGTTGGGAAAAGGAAATAAACGTACGGTGTTATGTCGATGAAAATTCTTAACATCTTTGTGAAATGGAGAGGGGGAAGCACTTAGCTACAATTTAACATAAATGGCATGGGAATCGCATCCCTACATAACCTGTCAGTTTGCGACCTTCAAGCCAGAGGTTGCAGACAAAATTTCCTTGGTACTGCTCCTTGCTTGTAGAATTCTCATCTAGAGGAAGGACGCAATAAGACATTAACTTGCTCAGGAGAATACATTTTATTTATAATCCAGAAAAGACAGACGTAGTGTAAACAACATTTCTTTTATAATACTGTATACGACTTAATTTTCCCGAAAACCTGATTTTCAGGAATCACCTACCAATTTGCGAAAAATGGGTCCTGCGAGCGATTCCAGTAAAATGTAACCACATTGGAATCTATATTGAGATCCCACCATGTTGCGAAAATTGGAACCCGCAAATTATTCCGAAGCTTCAGCTTTGGCCTAAATCGTGAAATATTGAGCCTGCGAAAAATAAGTCGTTTACAGTATTAGGAATACAAATCAGTCTCGACCGAAAAGGGGCACAACGAGGTTCAAATAGAAGGAAATTCAAAGAACTGTGGAATAACTTTTCTTAAAAGGTAAACTTAAAACAATTGCTTCAAGCTGCCTTAATTAAAACCTGTTAACTAAAATCCTACCGAAACTTCATGCGCCATAATTCGAAAATGATCCCCAATTTATAGTAAAATACCGGGGGAGCACCCAGCCCCTTTCACTGAAAACTGGGTTAATCTAGACATGGGCGCTTCTCCGGTCAAATCGGGCGCTTAACATAGAATTTGCACATTTCCCAAGTTTGAGAAATGTTACAGTGGGCGCTTGAACCAAGTGGGCGCTTCCGTGGTATTTTACGATAGAAGCCGAAGAAAAAAAAAATTTACAATGGCTTTACTGCACAGCCTTTTATGGAGAGCGATTACAACGGCTGATAATGTTCAGAACCGATAAATGTCTCCCTTCTGAATTCCCTCGTGTGAACAAATACTGGACAGCCAGTGAAGCACGCGACGAAATACTACATAAATACCCGCCTCGAAAGCCTTCGAGACGTTGCATCGGACAGATCCTTCACTCGTGCACAGTTATCCGATGCAAACTTAAATGTTTTCCCGCAGACTTGGCACGCGTAAGGCTCATCTCCACTGTGTGTTCTCTCGTGTCTTAGATGGGTGGATCTGTCGCAGGTGCTGCACTGGAACGGTTTCTACCCCATATGGACCCGTTGGTGAATCGCCGAGTGAGTACTTTGTGCAAACGCCTTGCGGCAAACCTCGCAACGAAATGGCTTGTCCTCCGTGCGAGTCCTCATGTGAGCTTGCAAGGAATAGCTTTGAGTGAACTCTCGCCTGCAGACAGAGCAGCGGAAAGGCTTTTCTCCCGTGTGCATCCTTTCGTGCCTGGTGACAGATCGTAGATAACCACCGGAGTAGGGGCAGAACCGGCACTGGAATGCCTTGTCATGCGACTGCGTCGTGGGTTGCCACTCGTCCAGTTCGCCTCTCGGGGAAGAGAAGTCGCTCTCGCCGTACCGATCGTCCCACCAATCTGTCTCTGGCTTCACTGTTGGGGAGACATGGCAAACAGCATAGGGAGAGTCCTTACCATGCTCGAGTTGGAATTATTTCCCTAGGTGGGGCGCCGACACACAGACATCACCGGCTCAGTCAATGATTGCCGCCTTTTGGCATAAAGTCGCACGTGTCCCTGCACCAATCCATTCCAAATCCACACATTCACTCGAGTCGGCCAGAGGGCACGTCGAAGCAAAAAGTACTTGCAACATGAAACTGGTCATGCTTCGAGGTAAGATCATTTTGGCCACAGGCAACAATGGGTCGACATCTGCGTTGTCTCCTTGATGCGCAATAAAATCTTGAATTGCTGCGGGGAAATGCCCGTACCTTCGCTTCCTTGTCGGAAGCAAGCACAAGATCGTACTACTTGATCAAGAATCTGAAACAAAGTAATGTTTTTACGTTGCCGCACCTGCTATGGCCCACATGTGTGAGTCAAAGTATCCTTTAAATAAACAAAATCTTCCAAGTACTACACAGTGCAGTCCTAGCAGAGAAATCTAGTACATTTCCTAGTTTTGAATACTAGGCAACAACTTCAGTCATACAAGCACATCCCACTGTCTAGAGTAATGCTGGGGAAGTGTCTCCCGAGGCAGCAACTTGCAATTTGCCAGAACTTCTTTGGGAGAACTTTTCGGAAGGCCAACCTGCACGAAATGGAAGACCATCGATGGTCACTAGTCATTAGCATGAAAAAAACTGCAAACAATTATAATAAATAGGGTTTCAGCAAAATACAGTAGACGACGACATCAAGAAGCCATAAAAACAAGGTCAAATTCAACTGTTCAAGCCAAAAAAAAAAAATTAGCATATCCATTGGCATTACAATGCTTTAAGTTGTACTAGATATAAAGTGTTAATAAGCAATTCTTCACCGAGAGAGTATCAGGCATAGAAAAAATTGTGAGCAGCAGCAGAGGCTTTATTCAACGTTTCGAGCAGAGCCTGCTCTTTTTCAAGTGAGGGGATAATACAAGTTGTAAGATGTTTCTGAGATCGAGAGAGAAAGCAATAACGAAGAAACACACGTCGACATCAAAAGCAAACCCACACGTGACGGGCCACGTTTGCAACCAGTACATAAACATGCTAAAAAATAAATTAAAAAATTGGTGTTGGCTGTGTTTCGAGACTGCCAACATCAATTTATTTTTTAGCATGTTTATGTACTGGTTGCAAACGTGGCCCGCTGTGTGTGGGTTTACTTTTGATGTCTACGTGTGTCTCTTCATTATTGCTCTCTCTTTCGAAAGGCCAAATAACGGCCTTCGACCAGTTTCGACCGATCCCAAATTGACGGCGACTTTGCACGCACGGGATAGTCGCCACACCGACTTTGTCACTTTCGGGGCAAGAATCCTCGCCCAAAGTTGGTCCAATGCCACAGGTTGCAATGGGCGAGCAGCCTGGCCTATATGCACTACTGTCCAGACCGACTATAATGAAGTCAACGGGAATCGGCAAATCCCTTCGCTGTAGCCGCTATTTTGTTATAACCGACTTCGTTATAACCGGTCTTGACAGTATATAGTAAACACTGTGGCAAGGTTTAACGTCCCGCAGGTCTTCCTCCGCTATTGCTTTGCCAGCAGTTATGCGCGATGTGAGCGACTGCATGGAGTGTCCTGGCAGTACTCTAGCACCACAACTGCTAAAGCCAAATGTAGGCGTTCTATGTTGATACGCGCAAAACATCCCATGTGATGTTTCAGGTAGAATGCGAGTTCTCGAAGTATCTCAAGGTGACGGGACGACCAAGTTACACTTCGCCGAACACTCAAAGGCCAGGTGTTAAACCTTAAAGGAAGCGTTTCAGACACCTTTTAAGTTGCAGAGTTTGCTCCAGAGGCACTGCCTCAAAGGGCCTCTTTTCGCCGACAGGCACTGAGAATATCTGATTCGCTCGAGAAGGCTGGAGAGCGAACGTACTGCCGCAGCTTTCTGTTCCAGCTGCCAGGTGCCGTCGATTTCGCTGGAGTCGCCAATATGCTGATTTCATCTGCTCGGCATTCTCCGGCGAAAATGCACCAAATAAAATTGCCTCAAACCCAAGGTGTCACTGGCTAGGGTTAACACTTTTGGGAAGAATATTTGATCAGTTTCCAGTCACAGTTGGATATTTCAGTTTCGGCGTTCAAGAGAATCTCAGAGACGTACCTTGACTCAACCGTAGTGAAATGTGAGAGTCAGAATTTTAGCCAACAACAAAATGCGTGTATCTGTTTTACGGTAGCCTCCGCTTTTTCTGAAATTTATTTGAGGTCTCTAGATTTGCTGCTTCTTGAATCGATCCAGGATAGGTCCCGTAACGAAATTATAGCAAGGAGGTACGTGGACACCGGTTTTGTTCGTTCTGCCGACGTGTCCTTTTGCGGAGTCTGGAGAGAAATCATTGCGTGAAAGAGCTCCCGAGTTTTGCTTAGAAAGGCCGAGGGACGGTTACATACAACCTGGACCTTCAACTTGAAACTATTTCAGGCCTTTGCCGGGGGTACAGAATACTGCACGCTGCAGAACCTTTTCTTCATTTCAGTAGCTGCCACCCAAAGCGTGTAAAAGTGGGAATAATGCAAAGTCTCGTGAATGCAGCAGTTCTAAAGTCCTGTTCTCCTTCCATTAGTTAATTGTCTTATAGAGCTGTGCAGAGTTGCAAGTTATGCCCGAGTATATTTTAAGACGGTTGGTTTATCCAAAAAGGCAGTTAAAAAAAGTACTAAACCTTCGAAGCGAGTAGTCCTTCCCTACTGTCACAAAATATCCAGCAACATTGAAGCACTAGTAAAGAGGTTTAATGTTAGCACGTGACTTCCTTTTCGCACAGGCTGAGCCATACAGCCCCCCTTGCCTCAGCAAATACAAGTTGCATAAAAAAACACGCAAAAAAAAAAGTTTGGGTTGTGGGTGTGTTTATACAGCCTGCCTGTCTCCCAGCTGTAGACGAGAAATTTAGCCAGTGCGACGCAACCGCTAGCCTGGGGTGTTTAACGTGCACCACACAGCGGTGATACACGACCGCTATGCGCCGTGGTACGATGCTCATCCAGATCAAAATGGGCAGGGGTGGGGATGGAACCCAGGATCCCTGGCTTCTGCAGCGAGAGCTTTCACTCCACATGCTCCGTGTGCTCTAGCCAACTCGGCCAGCGCTACCCCCTTCGTCTGTTTCTTGTGCAGGGGTTGTGGTGAGGCCAGAACGCCGAGCTCTGATTGGCTCTGATTGGAAGGATAGCCTCGAGGTCTGCCCACTATCCTTCCAATCAAAGGATATCAGAGGTTGGCGTTCTGACATCACCCCTGCGCAAGCAGCAGACAAACTTTTGCTCCACCATTTCACCATCGGAAGTCGCTGCGTCGCGGGCCTCCTGCAAGGTATGGGCAACTTGCCTTTTTGTGGCGCCACGGCTCTCCTGACTTAAAATAGCTCGAGGTGCACCTGAGCATTTCTTATGAGTTGTGAATGCGAAAGCATGCAATCCACTCGTCCGCTCCCTTTGTCGTCTGCTACGTACTAGCGCGCATGCTTCCGGATCTCGGAGGCCATGGCGCAGGCGGCCAATGGAAGCCCCGTCGACGCCCGAAGGCAATCGTCGAAATTAGGAGCTGTTTTCGCGCTTCCCACTGATGACGTCAGCTAGCTCCATGGGACAGTTAATGCTTTCACATTAATGAGTAATTTATACCAGGCTAGGTAGGATCGGTTCCGGTCCACTTAGAGCATGGAAGGCCAACTGCGTTGATCCCAAATGAAAATATTGCTACTTCCGTTATGATGAGATGTAAGCATGCCATCGTCCCTAGCCTTTGGCTGATACTCTTTAAATTACACTGGAGTATTAAAGGGGCACTGACACCCCAAGGGTCGTATTTTTTATTGTCTAAAACGATGCAAATTGTAGTCATAGACACGCAAAAAAAAAAAAAATCGCATGCGCGCGTGCTCTTTTATTTTTGGCGTTTTCCTCTCCCGCTTTTACCTTCTCGCTTATTTTGATTGGTGACGTCAAAAATCATGAAATTTAGAAGCTTTGTAGGCGACATTTCTATAACATTTAATAACGGCAATCGTAAAACATGTTTTTAACGCAATTGCAAACGCACTACGGCCCTTCTTTTTGAAATACCAAAAATAGGAGTCCGGTGTGATGTCGTCTCCTAAATTTGTATCCTCCCTTGGAAAACATGCCACCTGGGCAGGCAACACCACTCAAAACCGTTTTTTTTTTTCTCGGTCCGCCGGCGTTCAGCTCCTTTTTCCTCGCTTTGGGTTGCGATGGCAACAGCACGGAGTCGTGAAAGAAAGTGGACTCTTAGGACTCCGCAATATTTGACGTCAACGCACCGGCGCGGATCGCGCAGGAACTTCGAATTCGGCATTTGGAAATTGTTTTTTACTTCACAAGTACTGAATTCCCAAGTTTCGAATTTTGAGGGTAATGTCTCGGCATCGTTTTTAAATGTTCCAGATAATAATAAAAAAAAATGATTTCGATGTGTCAGCGCATCTTTAACGATCAACCTCTGCAATCAACGGAGTGCATGCAAGGTTTGGTTGGATTGGATTCTAACAAGTGGGAATCTATCAGTGGAGACTACTCCCACACAAAAATACAAATTGTTGATTCACAATAATTACGAGTCGTTTCAGATAAGATAGGAGATCAATTGGAATGACGCTCCTCCCGGTAAAATGCGGATTGTTTATTTTCTTTAAACTTTGGTTTCAGTTTTGAAAGGGTTTGCTGATCCGCGTTGCCTTGTGTGCGCTTTGAACCGTCCAAAATTCCAAGATGTCCTTTAAACACATATACAGGGTGTCACAAAAAAAAATAAAAATTACAAGGTTTTTTTTTTGGCAAAAATAAACTAGGCATTGTCGAACGCTCATTCTCGCCCAAAGGTAGCGCTAGAGGTCACAACCAGATGCCAAAGTTTCAGTGAGTGATTTTCTGAAAATTTCAATAGGAAAATGGCGGCCGACGGAGTTTTCTAATACATGGGGCTCTATGGCACCAGAAACCGAAAACGGGCAAAAGTGGGCTCTGTTTTCCCATTGAAATTTTCAGAAAATCACTCAAAACTTCGGATCGGGTTGAAACTTTGGTATCTGGTTGTGACCTCTAGTGCTACCTCTGGGCAGAGAATGAGCATTCGGCAATGCCTAGTTTATTCTTGCGGTGAAAAAAAACCCTGTAATTTTTTTTTTTTTAATGTGACGCCCTGTATTTTTACATTTGTGGCAGAAGTTTGTTTCTTTTTCTCAAAATTTGACAATTATTCAGTTATTGTGACTTAATTTTTTTTTTTTTAAATATGATAGCGAGTTTGTTTCACAGCACTCGTGCCCACGCGTGCCCACTCGCAGCGTGGAGCGGGTTTTGTTTCATCGCTGACACCCCACGCGTGCATGCACTCGCTGCACCGAGAAAATAGAGAGTGCGCCGAAATGCAATCCCGTCATGCCTCGCTCCGGCGAGGAGCGGGAAGAGCGACGAAAGTTTGTCTGCTACGATATGTCGCGGAACCGAAAAGGAAAAAAGTAGATTTACTGATAGAAATCGCGTCCCGCGGGCAATGGAATCAAACGCGAGCTTGAATTGTGAGTGTCTGCTATTTCATGAAGGAAGCAATTGACAAACCGTGCTTTATTTGGAGGTTTTAAGTCGCTCTGTTGCTGTACAAACGCTGAAATTTACCAGTGTGTAAAGAAATGCTTGGAACAAACGCATCAGCGGCCCCCGAGATGTTTATCACGATCCGTGTGCGGATGAAAAATTTAACATTTGTTGACAAAACTCCCCCAGCAGCTGGAAACCTCTGACTGCCCAATAAGCATCAGAGAAAGCTAAACATAGTGACTTTACCCGAGGCTTGGGCAACATCCTAATGTTTAACATTTACCTACGTCAGCTAACTTGCCCCGTCATATTTTGTTTGAGAAAGCTCTCGTTCTCGACACCCTCACCAAGGCTAATACCTGATCCACCTGTAATGACGATCGAAATCGAAAGTCCCACGAGATTGGATGTTCAACAGACTGGATATTCAACAGACTAGTTTTGAGCCGTACCCTTTCAGTGGTTCACGCATAATACCATGCTCAAACGTATCAAGCTTCTGCTCGGACAGCATCATCAGTTTTCTTCAGTGTAAACGGTTATAAGAACTGAAAGATCGCAACCAGCTGCTTTGTAGACAGCTGGTTGCGGAAATTTACGCCGTCTGTAACTACCTCTACGACAGCCGAAATGCTTGAAGTCATCGCAACTATAAACTACAGGTTGCAGCGACCAACGTTTCTAGATAAACGTTGTAGCGACGGCACTCTCGCATTCCCACCGATCACTTTGAACAGAAAGGCGCCATGGGCATCGGCAGGGGGGTGCAAAAGGGCACTTGCCCCCCCCCAAGCCAGAGTGCCTACCCCCCCCCCCCTCCCTTCCCCAGCGCTCTCGGGTACGGGGGATCGAATGACGGCGCGAAATAGCTTTTCTAGCAAAGGGAGAAACTGAAATCTATCCTAAAAATAAAATTCCCGCACTTCTGTTTCCTTAGATCCTTCAGCAATAAACACAAAAAAAGAATAAGGTCTCCCCCCAGTAAGCTGCAATCAACCGCGCCCAGTTGGCAAAAAAAAAAAAAATAATAAACATAGGGAGGAACACTTATTTCCGAGAACACCGCAGCCTGTGTTGTGAGGGATCACAGGCATTCTGGTGAAAGTCAGTAAAATGCCCCAAAAACAGAGCGTCTTCTACAGAGATCGGGATTTCTCCAAAACGCCCAACAGAACAAATCGGCGTAGCTACGAGTTGGAGATAGTCCGCGGTCCCCCTTCGCTCCGTCTGCGTAAGGAGTGGAGCGAGCGGACCCCGGGGGTAAGAGGGGGGGGGGGGGCAGCTTCGGCATTTTAGGGGGTTTCGACCCCCTAACCACCCCCTGTCTAAGCCACTGCTCACGCCAGTGCTCTGTTTTGTATATGTGCCTTTGCGTTTTTCTTCTCCTTTGCCCGTAGCACGTTGCGGTCATGGGAAAGGAGAAGAGCGGGAGTCAAAATCGGGGCTAGGCGTCCTCTTTTGGACAATGCAGTTCTGCGAAACTCTGTTCGCACCATGTCAGCTAACGATACTCCCCCGGGCCATAACTCATGCGGGAGAGGTGTGTCGGACCGTCCTCGTTGACACCACCGTATTCACACGTGTGACACTCGAATATCTGTAACAGGGTGGCGCACTTTGCTGTTGCTAGCTCTCTCTTCCTGGCCCAGTTGCTTGAAAGGGCCACCTTCCGCACCCAATCCCACTTTTTATATAACCGTGGGCTGATATGGGTCAGGAGTGAAAATGGACATCAGAAGCTTTTTTAAACGGAAAGCTGACTGTGATAATGACAATCCATCTTGTGCAACAAAGAAGCATGTTACCTCAGAGCCGTGTCATGACCCGAAATCTATCGATGCACGTGCTGTCTCCGTCACTCATGATCACCCTCCGGCTTTAAAGAGCCATCTGGACATTGGCTTTGCCCTCAACTCGACTCTCACAGGTGTGTCAAACTCGGTCTTTAACTGTGGGAGTATTCATGCAAAGCTGAGCTTGATCAGATACATAACAACCAATATAAAGATTTAAAAAAAAACAGTGGGCTAAAATGTTTACTCCAGTTCTGAAATGAGACAGAGCGAGCATGGCAAGCTAAGGGCACCCCCGTCGAGGAAATACGGAAAGTTCCAACGGCAACTAACCCTCGGGCGGTAGCCCCGCCATGCCAACACCATCTAGACTAGGTGGTGTTGGCCGTGCTAGCTTTCCAACACAGCTAACGCAGCTTTCAGATGTGTTGCACGGACCACAGCCCGGGAAATGCTTCGAAATAATATTACGAGCGAAGACAATTTTGTGAAGAAAATTAGAGTTGTAAATTTGAGCAGAGGCCCACTTGGGGTAGCTTTTAAAAACTGACATAAACGTCAAATATTGTTCAATGTGGAAATAAAAAGGTTCATTGCTATGACTTGCAAGTCACACGCAAGAAAACAGTGCGTGTGACTTGCGTGCCCTCTCTTCCTCTTTTAATTGTTTACGGTACATTTATGATGCCAATACTCGTCTATAAAATCTGTTTGATCTTATTTTTTTATAGAGAATTATAAACTGAGTGGGCTGTCTGTGCCGCAACATAGACCAATCTTTTTTTTGCTCTGCCTGTACATATTTATAAAAATGATTTTTTTTTACGTTGAAATTACTGATGCATAGTACTTTTAAAAATAATTGTTTCATAAAAAATATGTG
This sequence comes from Ixodes ricinus, assembly GCA_037355805.1. Taxonomy (NCBI): domain Eukaryota; kingdom Metazoa; phylum Arthropoda; class Arachnida; order Ixodida; family Ixodidae; genus Ixodes; species Ixodes ricinus. The sequence goes on along the minus strand of JAZHYW010067202.1, from coordinate 56,493 downwards.
TATCTTGCAAGCTGTATTTAGCTCTTTGGTATTTTACTGTGGGAGCCCCCGCCCCTTTCCCCTTGAGCGCACACGCCCAAAAAGGGGCTGTCAGTTTGCCCCCCCAAGACAAAATCCTGCCGACGCCCATGAAAGGCGCTAGTTTCGTTTGAGGTTGGTACCTTGTCTACAACATAGATGGCGGCAGCATCAGTCTTCTGCACTCGGTGCGTTTGGCGAGTTTGTTTGAGTGGTTTGAGTCCAGTTCTCCGTGCGACACTCTGCGAGTGCGATGCATTCTGGGAGAGAACTCGATTGGTGCCAGTGCGTGTGAAACGAACTCGGTATGAGTCCTATGAGTGTAATAGCGTGGCGCCATCTAATCTATCAATGGATTTTTGTATTATTATTTATTTTAAAACTCGCCTGCGAAGTTCCTTTTTGGATGTAGCATTGCCGCATTACTGGTATAACGACAGAGCTCTGTATTTCTGATTTCCGGAGTGATTGTAGTGATGTCCCTTAGATTGTAGCTGTGATGATTGGCCCCATCGCAGTGCGGGCAGTGCGGGTGTTGTGTTGGTTATGAACTTATGATGACCCCGATAACCGCCCAGCACAGCGCAGCCGTCTCCTATCCTGCGATGGACGTGCAGACGTGCACAGCGTAACCGACGAACAGTGAGTTTACTCCGCTAGAGTTCATTTTCTCGATTGTTTGTCATTTGTGTGCGTCTGCTCACTGAGTAGCTGCAGTTTCCGAGAACGAATGAATTTGTTCTGTACGGTCGTTTCTCTCCGCATCGGCTACGATGAAACAGTGATCGGCTTTTTTTTTTAGGAGTGCCGAGAATAACAATTTTGACAAACTTGTACGCTACAGCAGCTCAAAAGCGCTCTTTTGCGCTCCTGTCCGGGCACATTGCAAAAACTCAGTTTTAAGGCAGACCGAAGGGTGTAATGAAACGCGAATAAAGTAGTTCTGAGTGTGTAGCCGTTTCGTTGCCCTTATGAAGACGGGCTGTCAATATTCCTTTTTATTTTGCGCAAAGCTTTAGATGATCCATAAAAATTTTGAATTACGTGCCCCCCTTTTTTTGTTTTTTTCTTTTTTGAGAAACAATTATGACAGATTTATGTTGTTTTGCCACCAACTCGCCCAGTTCATTGAATGCTACAATGTTTACATCATCGTGATTATAGTTTGCCTAAGCTAGCTTCTCCTTGATGCGCCAACTCCCGTTTGGGGGTTGGTGTATCAAACCAGCACGGTGGAGGCCAGATGGTAGTGATAAATCATTTCATAAATTGTAGGAAAACGAAAAAGGAGGGGTTCACTTTGATGTCTTTGATGTTTTGTGTCGTGATGTCCCGCAGTGTAATTGCGGCATTTGGTCCGAGTAACTCATTCTGCGGTGTATCTTGACCAATGTAGTTCTGGGGTACGACGGAAGGACTCTCTGCTAGACTCGTCTCCGGAGGAACCTTGTTGAACGACCAGCACCGTCCTTCGCATCTAGCAAAAGAGAAAAAAAAAGTGGCCCACTCTGTAAACAGATACAACTAATTTTAAAAAGAAGCGGGGGCTCGGCTTAGCTTGCAAAGTAGCCGATTTTCATTGTTCTTGGTACATCTGCCGCAGAAGGAGACGCCCTCCTTCGTGGCACGCAAGCCCGTGGAGTGTTGGCAGGGCACCCGGAGTGCGTCTCCGACCGGTGCACTTACTGCCTCCAAAAGGTCAAAAAGGGGGTCCCTCGATTTCAGCCCGACGACGTCGTAGCGTTGGTACGCCGTCGCCGGTGGAACCCCGGCAGCGTCGGTGCAGCGGCGGACGAGGTGGCAGACGCCCGTCCTGCCGCCGGTCGCTCTCCAGCTTGGCATTCCATGGAAGTTCCGGAAGTTGGGAGGCCGCGACGACGGTGGCGCTTGCATTTGCTCCTGCTTTTCGACGGCAATTTTAGGACTAACGGAGTGGCAGCCTGGCTCTTGCGACGTCATTCGTTGCCTCTTGGGGACCAGTTTCGATGCACGGGCAGAACGGGGTGCTAGACGCACCGGTTGGAGAGTTGCAGGCACCGTACCGTCGAGGAGAAAGCCCGACGCAGCTTCTTGGGCGGATTTCCTTTCCCCAAATGGACGAATGACCTCATCCGACGCAAGATGGGAGTGGCCAGAGCTTGAGGCCTCAACTATGCGACTATGCTGGGCCCTGGCTTCTCTGCAAAGTAATGTAATCGAGGTAGCGGGGACTTTCACTCTCGCCCGCGATATATCCTGAATGGCCAAAATTACATTGTGTTCGGTGGAATTGTGCTTTTTAAGAAAGTGTATTTCTCGTTCACACACAGTTTCTTTTTATTGTGCGCTTATAAAATGTGATTGTTCTTCATAATCAAAGAAATGCTTTGTTTTCTATCTAAATTATGAACTGCAGTTTTATTACAACATTTAGATCTTAAAGAAAACAATTTTGGGTGCTCGAGAATATTATTATTATATGACAATATTTCAATTAAATATACCATTTGGTTTACGTTTGATTTTGTGCCTAAAATAACCATTCCCAGCAGTTCATGCTGCCTTTCATCAATTAGTGCTTCTAAGTGCAATGAAACTGCTATCTAGATAATCAAGCCTGCCATGCTGTTGATGCCATTAAAAGGTGACGCAGAAGCAAAAGGGCGAAGTAGACAGATACAAAAATCAGCCTGGAATTGGAACTGGCACAAATAAAAATGAAATGCGAGTTCATGCTCCCACAGAAAGTACTTTTGGCCGCTCCAAAAGGCGCTTCGAAGTGACTCGGACCAAGTACATCGCTGAAATAGTAAAGGCAACTGTTGAACGTGTATTTTCCAATAATCCTCTCATGAAGTACTGAGCAATTGGTGCTCACCCAAGAGCTGGAGATAATCGTGAAACAAATGTAGAGGTTGTGCACAATTATTAGGTCCGAGAGCAGAAAAGCAGATCGGACACACAGGGTGGGCCCTCACTTGGTCTCAAAAAAACAGCATAAATAATTTTAGAGCAGAGCTCCTGGTGTGGGCAATTTTCAGCATTCGAGGCTATGGCACTTGCTTTGCTGGCTTTCCAAAGCGATGAACATGTGCTTGCTGGGCCGTTGTTTTGTAAACATTGGAGCGGTGTACTCGGAAGCAGCTTACTCAGAGGAGCATCTCCGTCGTATCGCAAGTTAACCGAAGTTTGCACTTAATAATGTTCTTCGCTTATTTTTCGAGCGCTTTAAAAGTAGGGGGACAGCACTTATTGCATCAGGGGCGCATGCTTGATGCTTTAATGTAGTCGATTCGCCAGCGAGCAAAGAGCAATCTGATCAAATGAGCGATGAATATTTGCATCATTTTTATCGATCAGTTAACCCGGCAAATGTTGACACAATGTGTTTTGTGCCACTAAACATATATAGGTACTTTGTGGAAGCATATTTCGGCACAGCCCTGCCACACTTGAGCGAAGAGGAGCAAAATATGCGGGCGAGTTTTTCCATGTAGAGAGTATTATGCATTGCGAATTTTTATTTGCGCTCAGACTGGTGTAGGTTGCTATTAAATGTAAGCTACAGTGTCATTTCTTATTTTATATTAAGAACTGTTCTGCATAGGGTTTCTTTTTTTCTTCATGGTGCCTTTAGTGGGGCGGGAAGGGTGGCTAAAGAGATGTTCTATCCAAGAATGGCAGAGTTTGATGAAAATTATCCTAGAGTAGGATGTGACTGTATTAGTAGGGTCTCTTGTTTTCGGATAAAAACCCCACATTTCCCGATACTTACACCCAAACATGTTTCTCGAAAATTGGATGATACCCAATTTTTCCAAATTCCGGAAGTGCATCCCATTATTTTTCGAAGTGCAATGCTTCTAAACTATTTTCTAGAAAAACAAAAAAAGAAAGAGTTGGTAGGAACAGATATGTGCAAGCTGCAGACCTTGAAAACAAACCTAGATTCTGCTGGCTTCAGCAAACTCCTGTGACACAGATGGAGCCCTCAAACGTCCCTTTTATGCCCATTGGGAAGAATCATTTGCCCTTCTTCTCTTCCTGTTTGAACCAGAACAGAAAAAAGGAAAAAAAAGAAAAGGATAAAATTATGGCAAATTGCTAGGGTTTCGCGTGTTGCATACGTAAAACTTTGTAGCATCAGAAACGTTTAGCGATACTCTGAGCTACCAGATGCCCATACGTTCACAGCTCTTCCCGTCAGATAGTTTAGTTTGTACCATGTATACACTTGATAGTTGTTTTTTTTTTCGTTTATTATTCCCTCAGCACCTGAAGGCATTACAGAGGGGAGTGGGCGGTTAACACATAAAAGTAACATAATTGAGCGAGGCAAAAACACGCACTATGCAACATCTGTTAAAAAGTTGGTAATAACATTAACATTGTTCGCAGAGTGAAGCGATACTGCCTTTAATGGGGCTGATGGACCTGGCGATCATCCAGAGCCTTTCATACTGGCGGGCTCCTCTCCGTCAGTGCGCACGGGTGGTGGAGCTCCTTGCCTACCCCTCTGGTTGCGCAGGGGCGGATCCAGAACTCCGTTTTGGGGGGGGGGGGGGGGGGGCGGAATAGTTGTAAAGATACTATTCTCCCATTCTTTCTTGTGCAAGGGGGTCCACCCATGTCAAATTGCCCTCCGAGAAGGGGAGGGAGGGGGTCGACTTTGTTTGGGGGGGGGGGGGGCAGTTGCCCCCGTCGCCCCCCCCCTTGGATCTGCCACTGGGGTTGCGCGACCTCCCCATTTACCAGTCAGTGTCAGGCGCCTCACTCCTCCTCTCCCATACATCGACCAATCGGTGCTGAGCCTTGGGGCCACGCTTTTAGCTGGACTTCACGAAAGGCCGAACACCTAGCCAAAGAATGTTTCACATTAAGAGGATGACAGTTATAACCTGAAAAACTCAAACTCTAGAAATATTTCTTGAAAAAAAAAAAAAACGATTTTTTCCTGATTACCGGCTTGAAACAAAGTGCCCAATTTTTATCCCCCCCCCCTCTCCCGATATTTGTAAAATATAAAACCCAGAAATGAAGGACCCTTTGTACTAGCCTCGTTTTTTAACTTGTAGATTTTGATTTTTAGCATTCCTGTTGCGATTTCATTTTCAAATATTGCCCTTTTTTGCCCATTTCAATCTGCTGTGTGTTGTGGCTATAAAAAGCAATCCTGTTGCTTTTTCCTGCTTTTGGACCTTCAGTTCCCCGCTCATCCTTGCAGGCCCACTCTGGCGACTGTCTCAAGATGTGGCAAGTGGCATATCGTTGCCCCGGAGGAAGGAGTCCTTCCCACTGGCCAGCTTTTGGCAGCATGCATGCTCTTTGCAGTGTACACCAGTTCAGCATCATCTAGTCAACATCAGCGTCCTCCAGTCTTTGGCAGTTGTGTCAAGCTGAATCTTTCTATGTAAATCGGCATAAAAAGTCGACCCACATGACCCCTTTCACGACTGTTGCGCTTGCTTAAACGAAACCAGTGTGATGTGGTTGTCTTGTCCTGCCTGCTCTTGCCCGTTTTTCAGACTACAAGATGTAAGATAGTATTGTGTTTGAAGCACATTGCTTTACTGGAAGCATTGCTAGTTTTCTCGAGCGGTGTCTTTTAATGTCGGCTTTTCTCCCGCAGCGATGTTCCGAAGAATGTTACTACAATAAACAGACGTCGCAGACTATGCAATGCTCCAGGCCCCACATTTCGTAGCAACTCCGAGGCGTAGCGATTGCTCTCGCTCAGGGTTGTCTGTGTCCGTAAGGATGCTAGTTGAGCTCTATCCATAAAAGAGAAATCGGTACACACAGCAGCTCTACACGAAGGGTCTAGGGTACGCTTATTTATTTTGCACCATACTAACTCAAATTGGGGCAGCACTTCAAAGTTGCAACTGTTTTTTTTTTTGTTTTTTCCTCTTTCTTCATTTGCCGACTTTATCTATGGCTTGTCGGTTCTGGAATGAATTGCTGTCGAGACGCTAGTACATCTGCGCAACTTTGCGCCGAAGGCAGTGTAGACTATCTGAGCTGGCACAATACGTTTGTGTTTGCATTGGAACCTCTAAAAGTGTTTACAGTGCCTGAGAAGTGTCCTCACCTTGTTTCCCCCGCAGTGGCGGCCGAGGCAGATTGCTGGGAGGAGGGCGAGAGCGACTACTTCTCTTTGCTGGACAAGTTGGAAGCCCCGACGCAGCCCCGATACCAAGACGCGTACCAGTGCCAGTTGTGCCCTTACACCAGTCCCTTTGCATCGAACATCGCCCGGCACAGGAGGATGCACACGGGGGAAAGGCCTTACCGCTGCTCCGTCTGCCAGAGAGGCTTCTCGCAGATCACCAACCTGCGAACTCACATGAGAACTCACACGGGCGAGAGGCCGTTCCGCTGCGAGGTCTGCCACAAGGCCTTTTCCCAGAGCACACACTTGGTGGTTCACAGGCGGGTGCACACGGGGGAGAAACCGTACCGGTGCAGAACCTGCGAGAAGGTATTTGCGCGAAGGTTCCACCTGCTGAATCACGAGAGCACCCACAGAGGAGACGAGCATCACGCGTGCGAGGCCTGCGGAAGGACCTTTACGGAGCGGAGCCATTTAGAGGAGCATCGGAAGGACGCCCACGAGTGAGGGATCTGCTTTACGCGGTATGTGGAGGCGATTTGCGTCAAAGACTGCGGTGACTGGCAGCTGAAAGAAACGCTGGGCGTGGCTCGCTATATTTGTGCTTCGCAATTGGTTCTTCGACATTCTTATTTGCCGATGCTGCGGTCTGGTTGGCTGCGAGGCGATGTTAAAGTATTCGTCTGCACGAGGGAGTTTGGAAGCAGAGGTGTCTTTATCTTCTGTAAACATTGATCAGCCGTCGCGATGGCTGGCCCTCCAGGAAGAGCTGCAGAACTGCTACTGCGGCTTTTTCCTCGCTCGTGAATGGCCTTTATCTAATGCAGCTTCTAACTTCATGACCATTTTTACATTGGGACGTGTCAAGTTCCTTTTAACCCGTTGCAATGGACGGGCGAGTAGAATAGAGTTTCGAGTGAACACCTTGAATTGTGATTTTTTTGTCAGTTCAACTTTTAAATATTAATTCCTCCAAATTTGCTTCAGTTTGCTTAGACGGGGTTTTTTTGTTTTTTTTTTAACTGCACCATATTTTAAAGCAGAAGGAAAAGTTACATGAATGCGCGGTTTTTGCTGCATGTTTGTATAGGTAACTCGGCGGACATTATATGGCAATATAGCCATCACTATTATTGGACTATAATTAACTAAAGTTTGTTAATTAACTTTTCAATTACTGTAATTAGGATGTATGTTTATATTACGAGCTTTAAGGTGGTCGTGTGCCAAGGCTGTCCCATTTTGTAGAATTTGCATAGTCAGCCTGTGTTCCTCGATATTCCTTTCTGAATTCGAAGTGTCTAGCGGTTACGTCCGACGTAACCCAAGTTACGTCCAAATCTCCGCCTTCCCTAGGTTCACGGGGAGAGAGAGGAGGGCGGGGGGGGAGGGTTAGGTATACGCGTTTCCAGTGCTCCGTCCGGACGTAACGCTAGCCACAGCGTTCTGAATATTGCACTTTTATCCGTCTAATCTAGCAGAGTTCAGCTATAGTGGCCACTTTTCTGGTTTGCTGGATTGAGTGGATAACAATTTTGATTAAGTAGAAATATTGGGGGCAGATATCTGGGAACCCGGGCTGGTTATGCAAATTCTACAGAATGGAAAACACTGTTTGCATACGACCGGCTCAAAATTTGTAATAGAAACATATATCCTAATTACAGTAATTCAAAAGGTAATTAACGAATTTTAGTTAATTATTCTGATAATAGGGATGGTTATATTCCCGTCTAGTGTCCACCGATATATATAGACATGCAGTGGAAACAACATTCAAATAACTTTTTCCCCCTTTATTTAAGTTAAAAGCTGCAAAAAAAAAAAATGCCCCATATATCTGAATTTTGTTTTACCATTCATCAGTTCAGATCGATTTGCATTGTTGATATTGTAAAAGCATAGTATACCTGTTTGGGATTTCTTTAATGGGTCATAAATAAAACGCTTCCTTGGCAAGTCCCACTTTTATTGCCTCGTTTGTCTAGATATATCCATTGTACGAGAAACTAGATTTAGCGAGTAAACTTTGTAGCGTTGGGCTTGAACGTCCATTGACAACAGGAGGAAATGTGATCCGTTTGTGTCAAATTCTACCAAAGAGCTTACCTTGCTACATTTCCCAAAGATGATGAGAAGTTTTGTCAACATTGTGCCAAACGATTTATTTCTCTTTTCCAACAAAGACCTTGAGCCTCCCATTATAGGGTAGGCATCCGTATTTCCAAACCTGTTCATTATGTCTTCAAGTAACACTATTAGGTTCGACAATCGCGTGAAAGACCGACAGTCTTCAAGAGTTGAATACTATTTCTCATTTTTATGGTCTGTTCAGACTCCTGCACTCTGGAGAAGTAGCACCCACGTACATTCCACTGTATCTCTCTTCACCATGGTGCACCTCTATACCTTACGGTAAAGATTTTGGAGCAGGAGAGTGAATCCTGATGCGACAGGAACAAAACTGCTGTCTTGTATACATTGTAAACTATACCTTGACAAATTGTGAGCATGCAGGGAGAGAGAGAAAATAATTGAAAGCTGTGGAGAGATCGGCAGCCTTAAAGAAATTGTGAGCATGTTGTTAAAAATTTTCTTCGCATTTAAGGGAGACACTACCCAGAAAAAAAAATTTCTGCAAAAAAAGATGATTTTGAAAAATTACATAAATACATCCAACAACATCTAGAGAGTATTCCCAGAAAGTTTCATTAGTTTAGACTGCATAGTTAATTTTTAATAAATTATTTTCTGTCCACTGAAGCTAAAGAAAAGGTAGGGTTTGGAGCACTTTGAACACAGTTTTCTCCGTTCCACTTTTTGGTATAAATTCCATTTTAGTCAGCCTATCGTTTAATAATGGCAGTACAAGGAAGGCTCGTTCTTCACTTTTCCTGACCGAAATTTAATAAGGAATGCGGCTATGGAATGCTTTTGTCACTTCACAGATGTCTTTCATAAAACATTTTGTCGAAGACACAGAAGACCAAAAGTTCACCAATTTTGCAGAAGCGAAAATTCATAGAAATAACAGACTTCTTACAAAAACCTTTCCATAGCCGCACTCCCTAGGTATTCTGCTACATATCTAGCGAATACAAATCTTGAATATTGTTATAGGTTTCTGACGATAGGATTACTAAACAATGTGGACGAGTTGCTGATAGAAGCTGTTCTAATTTCCTTCTCATTTACCCGACAGACCTGAAATTCTTGTTATGCACTCTCTAGCGTGACCACCAACATACCCTGTAAATTTAATTAATTTTAAGCCAAGGGTTCAAAAGTTGACCCTCCTAGGTGATGTGCCCCCTTAAGATTTATGGAAAGGTGCCTGGATATAGTGAGATTTTTTTCCTCGCAATAACATAGATGAGGTATAGCTAGCGTTGCACTACAAATTCAGTTTTTATGTCAAATTGCCTTTTTTATTTGCTACAAATTCCCTATAGCTCTCCAGCTATTTGAGGGCAGAATCGATTAAGTACCTTGAATTCAAACTAAAGCTGTAGCAGTGGGTGAATAAAATCTTGGCAGTGATGTTAACAACTTCAATATTGCCATTTAATTTTACTTTAAGACTCGAGTGGGTGTTATATCGAAAGCTGGGTGTTTTCATGGCTTTGCAATTTTTGCACTTGGTGTTTATTATAACATAATTCTGCTTCAGTACTATTACTTTGATACCATATATAATATAAAGCTAGTAACCATCCACAGATCTTCATATTGGGGGCATAGCCAGGTGTGTGAGGAAGCGAGAAAAAAAGGAAGGGGGAATCGTTGCTTTTTGTTCTGAAAACATTACCTTCTGCACTTTCAGAAATAAATAAAACGCTTTCTTGAATACCAGCTGAACGTTGAGGAAAAGCGAAGGAGAGGAGAAAACAAAGAACCACACTGCTATCAACCTTTTAATAAAGCTTCCTTTCCCTCAACACTATCCGCATAGGTATCTTCTCCTTCATCTGTCAAATCGAAAAACCTTCCTTTTCCTCGACTCTAACCGTAGAGTTAACCTCTTCTTCAGCAGTTGGATCTTAGAAAAACTTTCTTTTTCTCGACACTTTCTCTAAACGACCTGAAAGGGTCGCTTACTTCAACCTGTGACTGAAATTTTGCCAAACAAAGTGATACCTGCCTAGCCAAGACAATCGCACGAAAAGGGACCCATTCTTTATGTGCTTTTGCCGAGAAAAAAACGCCTAGGTCCCCCCGTTGTGATCCTCTGATTTTTGTGACAAGGCCACCGCATTGTTCTTTTTCGAGTATTCTGACGATGGCTCGTTTTGCTGGTTGAACTTGCTTGAAATTCTTTGCTAAGGTTTGTTCGTGCTCTTTCTCCCAACGAGCCAGAGCCCAGAACTATGAGGGTTGTCCATAAATGAGGTTCCCAATGATTTTTCACAATGAAAAACATGTTTATTGGCATTGAATAATACATTTTTGGAAAGCGTATACTCCCCCCTTTTTTCGACATAATCGCCTTTGATATCAATGCATTTTTCTTTGTGGTGTACCATCTTCTTTATGCCTGAATCGTAGAACTCTCCCGCCGCGCCGCGAAGGATAGCTTAAAACCCCTTCTTTCAGCTCCTTTCTGGTTCTGAAATGCGTCCCACCCAGGTGTTTCTTCAATTCAGGGAAGAGATGGTAGTCACTTGGGGCTATGTCTGGGCTGTAGTGCGGGTGTGTGACAGTATCCCATTCAGATTTGTTGATGAAATCGTTTGTTACACGGGCGATGTGCGGACGAGCGTTGTCCTGATGGAAACGCACTCCCTTCGTGAGCATGCCTCTCCTCTTGTTTTGAATCGCGAGGCGAAGGTTCTTCAAAGTCTCACGGTAGCGGTCCGCATGGATTGCTGTACCGGCAGGCATGAATTCGCGCAACAATAACCCCTTCCTGTTCCAAAAGGCGCTTGCCATCAATTTGCCGGCAGACAGTGTTTGTTTGAACTCCCGCGACTTCAGCGACTCTGGATCTTTCCACTGACGGGATTGTTGTTAGGTTTCCGGTGTCGTGTAGTGGACCCACGTGTTGTACGCTCATATACTTTTCTCCGTAGACTTTACACAGTTGGGAATAAATATCCACCGGCGCGGTGTTCTTTGCACACAAAAACGATTCACAGAGCGTAATTTGCACCTGGCGGGAGAAGCGGGTGGGAGCTCCATCTCTAACGGCTGCCAAGCTAAGACTCAGCGTCGCAGACAGCTCGGCGGGGCGGGCACTGGGAGACGGGGAACCGAGCTACACGCCAGTGTCGCCGGATCCCGCGTAACAGCGTTCCTCGAGACTGCAGCTCCCTGGGAACCTTATTTTACGGACAACCCTCGTACAAACCCCCCCCTCTTTGTCCGAGAGGCAAACTTTAAGGTCTTTGTGACGTCATCCCTCCACTGTTGAGGCAAAGCTCATCTTTGGAGTGCCCAGAGCTTTGTAAGCCTCAAGACCTTCATGGATGATCTGTGAGGTTGCTTCATGAGGTGCTTTGGATGCAATTTCTCGTACCATTAGGACCTTATCAATGGCGCTCGGCCTTGGTGGAAGGGCGGACTTGGGATTTTGCTCGAGCACCCGTCGGGCTGATGCTGGAAGGGAGACATTGTTTCCCAATTGGGAGAGAACACATTTTCCAAAGGTGCTCCGTGGAGGATCTTGCTACAATCATGTGGTATGAGAAAGCGCTATAGCTGAGACACTTGACCCTCAGAAAATCAGTCGGAGTGCGAACTTGCCGCCAAGCCTCGGATTTCAGATCTTTGAAACTTGTTGGGCATGACCCGCTGACGGTGCAATGAAGCCGAAGAAAAACCGTATCTCGTCAAGAAGAATCCTCTTTCTAAAGCTGCGGGCGAGCAGCCTTGCTCGGCAGATATTGGTTGCAATGAGATGACAAAGTTCTTGCGGGTCAAGGAGGTGAAAATAGAGAAAAGAGGTGCTCAGAGAACTAGAAAGGTAAGGTTGTGACGGCCTGGAGCTGAGCCGGTTGGTTTGACATCAAGTCAGGACCATTTGAATACCAAGATCCGACAGAGGAAGAAGTTGTCGCCTCTACAGAAAGTGTTGAGGAAAAGAAAGTTTTTCTAAGATCCGAAAGCTGAAGAGTGGTTAACTCTACGGTTAGAGTTGTAGGAAAAGGAAGGTTCTTCTATCTAAGATCCAACAGATGAAGGAGAAGGTACCGATACGAATAGTGTTGAGGAAAAGGAAGTTTTTATTAAAAGGTTGATAGCAGTGTGGTCGTGTGACTTCCTTGTTTTCTCCTCTCCTTCGCCTTTTCTCTACGTTCAGCTGGTATTCAAGAAAGCATGTCAAACTAACCGGCTCAGCTCCAGGCTGTAAACTGAATGCGACTTGCTTTATTATAGCCAAGAAGGTTGATTGCAGCAGCTTTGACTCTGCTTCGAAAGTGTGGAAGATTACAAGACAAAAGTAGCTCGAACTGCCTGTCCAAATCGAGATTCCACCAACGAAAAGCGAGGGAAAATAAACTCTCAAAGATAAAAGCAAAATTTAAAAAATTACACCATCTTCTTGAGGGGAACTATGGGGTGATGCGGAGCATCGCGGATCGTAATTAATTTATTCCCTTCTTGACTGATTTCTTTTGACCGGCCGGATTTGGGCTGCGGCGGACGCGAGCGGCCGAGAAACGCTAGCAGACGACAGCCGCAGAGTTGCGGGAAAGCCCACCCCACTGGAAAGCCCTGGCGTGGCGCTGCGACCCGCGCGCCCAAAACTATCCTCCTTTCACTCCTCCGGGAGATTGCGCGCAGCGCGCTACCGCTGCTTATATTCACACTTGAAGGAGAGGAGACTAGGGAGGAGAGTTGCGCATGCGCGCGCGGTGTGAGTAGAAGCGAACGCACGCGAAGTGCACGCAGCTGGTAGAGAGAGAGAGCGGAGAGAGTAACGCGCAGCTGTTGGAGAGAGGGAAGGAGGAGAGTTACGCATGCGTAGTGTGAGTGCGGACTACGACGCCGCGGGACGACGCCGCGAATCTCAAAAAAAGAAAACATTAATAAATGTATGGTAAATTGCATACATGATGCGTTCTGGCATCACAAACATTTATATCGTCGTTTAGCAACACGTCTAGCCTGTTCAGCCAGACGCCTACAGTCTCCGTTTAACGTGTGGCATCTTACACTTATAATGATAAGCCTGGTGATCTTCCAGAACCTACACCTGATCCTCCTCACTCCACCCCTGTTCACATGACCTCTCCATTAACCAATGGGTGACGAGCACCTTCCTTGTCTTCCACCCGTCAACCAATCGGTGTTGACGAAAATATTCCCTGGAGGGGGAACAAGGGGGACAAGGACATACACAAATCAACAAAAACACTGGAGATTCATTTTTCATCAGTCTTGTCCAGCTTGCTTGTACCTTTGGGTCAATTGCACTATCATATCATAACCTTAAAATGCTGGCCGTTCACCCTTGTTGGTGTTATACTGGTGGCAGCTGACAAAACCCGTTTGCTCTACTGGCGTCTAACTCCTGGTTAGCAGGGTGTCGCAAACCGGTCAAGGTTCGAGTTCGACCAGGTTCGACTTTTCGACCTTGTGAAAAGTTAGACAAAGGTTCGACTGCTATGCGCATGCGCGACAGGCTGGCCAGTTGGCTTTGGATTGGATATGGTGATGGCTAAGGGATGAATTAAGGGCAGCACTCATTGGTTATTTCAGTTAATACAGTACAAAAAATTAAGTTATTAACTTCTTTCAGTGATTCGAAGTAGTTTCTTTTAATTGTAATTGCTCATAAAATTAAAATAGCCCTTTGCATAGAAACAAATTCTCCAAACCTAGACGTGCTTGTATCAAGATCTGGCCACACTGTCCACAAAGTCGAAGGTTCGTCGAACTGGGTTCGACCTAAAAATCCGGATCAACAAACGTTTACGATACCCTAGTTAGCACTAGGGGTGTCAGCGAACAGCCGAGGTTCGAGTTCGACCAGGTTCGACTTTTTCGAACTTTTAGTGAAATGTTCGACGAACCTTGTATTGAGGTTCGACTCCTGTGCGCATGCGCGACAGGCTGGCCAGTTGGCTTCGGATTGGATGGTGATGGCTAAGGGATGAATTAGGGGCAGTGCTGATTAGTTATTTCAGTTAATACAGTACAAAAAATTAAGTTATTACTTTTTGAGTGATTAGAATTGTTTTTTTTAATTGCAACTATCCATAAAATAAAAAAACCTTTGGATAAAAATTTATTTTTCCATACCTAGACATGCTTATATCAAGGTCTGGCCACTCTGTCCACAAAGTCGAACCGGTCGAATCTGGTGAAAAGTTCGAAGGTTTGTCGAACCGGTTCGACCCAGTCGAACCTTGAAAGTTCGACCTAAAAATCTGGTTCGACAAAGTTTGCGACACCCCTAGTTAGCACAGTTGGTAGAGTGCTCCACTGGAAATGAAGAGGTCCCTGGTTCGATACCGGGACCAGGCAGATTTTTCGGTTGTGCACCAGTCACCTAGCTGTGTTTGGAGATTTGTGTTTGTCCCTTGTTCCCCCTTCAGGGATTATTATCGTCATTCTTGTCCACCTCTTGAGCCTCTGCATTACCATATATAATTAGGGTGTGTATTTTCCGGTTTTAACCGAAAAACACCGATAAACATCCGTCGGTGACGAAAATACAAAATCGGTTAAAACCGAAAAACACCGGTGGTTGGATATTTTCGCCCTGGTTAAAACCGAAAAACACCGGTCGTTGCATGTTTCCGACCTAGCGAAACCCTTTCCCCGTAGAGGTTCGTCAAACGTGTTATCTCGTGGATCCTGCATTCTTCCAGTGTCTATACATGGCTTGCACGTGGCGTCAGTCCGCCCTCCTTTCTGGGGTCAAAAGCGTCAGCTGGAAGCTAAGCTCTCACACGCCTTTCCCCCATTGTGTCTCCCATGGCCCCCTTTTGTGGAAAAATTAACGCAGTGGAGGGTACGCTCTCACGTGCCCTTTCCCCATTGTGTCTGGCCAAGTGATGTCGGTGCAAGCCATGTATTCAGAGGTTGCTGTGGTTCCTGGAAGACACTGCCAACATCCGTGTCGTACAGGGCTACTGACCTTTGAGAACTGAGATGCGTTCATTGTTATCTGTTTAGTTTCCATGGGCTTTTGGGGAAACGGAAAAAGGGTTTTGTTGGCGTGGGGGTTTTTCGCTGTATATAAAAGGACCGTTCTGTAAAAAAATTTGCAGACGTGTTTGAGAAGGCGCGTCCGTCCCGCGTCTGCGGGTTTTCTCAACGTGAGACTTGCTTCCCTTCGTCGAACACTTCAAGCATCGTCGTCACGCGGAGTAGAAGGCCACCAGGATGGGACGCAAGCGGAAAGCTCCGGATGACTACGCTACAGATTTCATGGATGAATCGTCGTTCTGGTTCCGCGTGCAAATTGTTAATCCGTGCATAAAAGTGGAGCTGCCAGAGGGATTTGTGCCTTATGAAAGTATCTATCGGCTGGTCCTCCGAGACGAGCGCAAGCTGAGTGACCTAGAATCAGAGTTTCTTTGTTACCGCCAGTATGCTGTGACTAGCACCGTTGATCCAGTGTTATTTTGGAAACTTCATTTACCTGACTGGCCACTACTGTCCCAAGCCTCGCTGGACATTTTGGGATTTCCTGTGTCCAGCGCAAATGTGGAGCGTGCGTTTTCAAAATTGCGGGTTGTGAACCGCAAGGAACGTGCTGCCATGACGGATGCAAGCCTCTCGAAGTATGCTTGCATCTACTATAATAACCAAGTGTGAGAAATAGATGCTTCCTCGAGAAGAAGTGTATGAAATATGTGAATAAAATTGGAACTCTCTGTCTGTGATCAATCGCATTTTTTTTCCACCGATAATCACCGATTTTAGCCTCGTCGTGAGACGTTCCACCGAAATACACCGGTGTTTCGAAAATAAATAAACACCGAAAAACATCCGCCGATTTTTCTCACAAATAAACACCGGAAAGTACACACCCTATATATAATCTTCAAAAACTTGTTTTTCGATGCACCACTCGATGTTAGAATAAGTTATCAGATCTAGTCTCGCATACAGAGTACTCAATTTTTTCAATCCTTGGTCAGTGTTTAGCTTAATTTTCAAATATATTCTATTTCATGGGGGTACCAACCGCCGGGGGGGGGGGCAGAGCAAGGGGAGCGCTTGCCCCCCCATTTCTCAGAGTGGGGGCCAAGGCATGTGTTTTGCCCCCCCCCGGAAACAGCCGCCTCTGGGCAGGGCATACACTGGCCGGCGGCGCCCAAGGGATACCAAGGGCACCGCCCCCCGGCCCTGTGGCCGGGGGGGCAGGGGAGGAATGGCTTGCCCTCTCGCCACTCAAAACAAGTTGGTACACCACTGTTCTATCTTTGATTTAGCACTAAGCTTGTGTTGTCTACTGTTTTTGAGATTAATATAATTTACTTGTTTTCTTTTTCGCTGTAACGCGCTCGTTGGTGTTTACCTAATATAAATAAACGGGAATTCTTCAAAATATGATTGAATTTCCTTACATTTAAGCCTTGTTTTGCCACCCTGGTCCAAACACTCTTTCTCAAAAAAAAAAGTTCTGCTTGCACTAGTAATTTCTGGGTTTTGTCTTATTTAGTGGATCACGATAAGCGTTATTATTGGGTTTGGATATTCGCATCAAGCGCAGACAGCCCTCCGTAACACTTAATTTTCGTGACACATGGAGTGCACTTCTCATTGCGCACTCGTCCATTGGTTAGCTTATCGCTCATTAGTTCGCCATTGACAAAAGAGCAAATACAAACTTGGGAGTTAGGTACACCGCAGAATCGCGTATGAACAACCTTCCCCGAGAGATCGCTCATCCCGTTTTTGGCATCCTGCGTTAAAACAACGCCAGAGGAAACCGGTGAGGGCCATGTGCTTGTCTGGGGGGTCTCGGGGGTCCGGGACCCCCCTCC
Organism: Ixodes ricinus; assembly: GCA_037355805.1. NCBI lineage: Eukaryota > Metazoa > Arthropoda > Arachnida > Ixodida > Ixodidae > Ixodes > Ixodes ricinus. Next base: position 39,441 of record JAZHYW010067202.1, on the reverse strand, counting down.
AATTTTGGCGGGGGGTCTGAGACCTCCCGTATTACCTAAGTTCCCTCTGTCTTAGTCCTGTGCTTGGGGAACAGAGATGACAAGTTCCTGATAAATTCAAAGAATATATAGCTGTAGAAAGAAGCGGTAGAAGTGTCGGTTTAATGTTATCGAAGAAGCACAAATAGAGCACCCCCCCCTTCCCTTCTTTCCGGGGGCTTCTACCTGTGTTCGAGCTAGGAGAGACCCAGACTGGAGGGAGACTGCCTGGTGACAACGTTTATAGATACTTCTCCAGTTCCGTATCTCCTCGGCGCGCCTGTGGGGAGGAGGCGGCCCGGCGCGGTCCCCGCCACCGCAGCGCTGCGGTCGAAGGTTGCGCCATCAGGACGATCGCCGCTCCCTTGCGCGCAATGTTCAGCACGCCTACTGCAGCCCGGGATCTCGGCTGATTTCGCGAGTAACGCGCTATTATTTTAATTTCGGTCGTTTTTGAACAGAAGGTAACTTGCAAATGATGTAACACCGAAAATAATACGTACGTGCAAGCGGTTCAGCCTTGGCCCGCAGCGGTTGTCACTATGCTTGGTTGCCTCACGTCGTCAATAAAAACGAGCGAGACGAGGATCGTTCGCGCGGTCGGTATGAATTTATTCCATATATTCACAGAACGCACGTAGTGATTTAATGTCGCGAAAAAAAAAGCTGCGCGTCGCAATCGCGCCGTCCTGGGCATTTTTTTTTCTTTTTTGTCTTACAAAATATATCGATCTTACCTATGCTATTTTAGAAGATTTGCTCAACTTGCAATTTAGTAAAGTATCTACAGAAACTGCTCATTCACAACACATTACACAAGCCGTAACACAATCAATTTTATTTTGCTAACTCGCAAAAAATAAAAAAGGGCTTCAAATCACGCGCAAAACAAAGCCTGTTACAGTTAAAGCTCCACTATACAAGCTTGGCCTTTTTCCTTTCTCTTTGGGCCCTTATGGCACTATCGTTTTCTTGGCACTTTTTGCGTGCGAAAAAGTGCATACGTCACGTCACAACGAACGTCGTATCACAAACCGTCGAAAGCAATCACACACTCGAAGGGCAGAAAACCAACAGATCACGTAACAAACAGCGCGAACAGCGAGCGAAAATGCAAGCCCAACCACGTAACCGGAGCTGGCCTGGCCGGCACACACGCGCAAGCTTCGATCGCAGCGCCCTCGCAGTCCCTAGGGATCGGTCGCGCCCGCCTGGAGAGGGGCAGTTCGGGAACTGGAGAAGTATCTATAAACGTTGGCCGGTGACGATATTTAATATGTTCAAGCTCCAGCATGCCTAAAAAGAATAGTTAGCGAAATGAAGGCTTTATTTTCGTGCAAACCTATTCGTCCTTCAACACTTCAACACTTTCGACAATTGTGCAGTAGCGACTCCCTTTTCCATGGGTCCTCTGTCCAACGCGTTGTTTTGTCCTATCATGCTCGCAGGCGACAACTCGCCGGCGGCAACGAGGAACAGACGGACAAATCGAAACCGGTGGTTCATGAGGGAACTAACTCCATAATGGCAAATTTACTTTGGAAATTGAAACAAAAGTAAAGAAATATAGAGGGCATTGAATTTTGGTTTAAAGGGACGTTATATTAATTTTCACGGTTGCGCTCGATGAATATATCTTTTCTGCTAGAAAGCACGATTGCATGAGAGTAGCCGTCAAAATCCAATTTAAGCCAAACCAAGTTGCAGCCGCTGTTCGCCGAGAGGTATGGTTCTGGATCACGACAACGCCGACTTCCAGATCTCGACGGTCTTCGACAACGGGAGACTCTCAGTCCGCCGACGACAGCGGGCCTCCGACCCGACCTCGGCGACGGGACGCTCCCCAGTGCGCTTCCCCCGGCGCCTACTCCGCGACGCGCTGCTCCACCGGACGGACAGCTTGTCCTCTCGCGGAGCTCCGGATCGAGACTGCCCCGACTGTGGGGACATCGAGCAACACATTTTGCCGAGGCGCGAGCTCTGTGCCGCACGACAAAGAGAAGGTACGCGGGTTTAGGCCTCCCGGCAACGACTGGGGCCGCCCTTTCCAACGCAGTGATGTTTGCTACGCCAAACTGCGCCAGAGTGCTTACCCTCAGACATCCTGACACACTGCACCACCGAAACATTGCACCAAAAGCTCATTTCACTTCACCGGTGAGTGAGTAGCTCGTTATGGTTAGCTTTTAGTTATTCCTTCGAAAAACGCGTGATGTGATATGATGATCGTATGGAACGTGACTGTGTACTTGGGAAGTTTTCACGATATTTCTCATAGTTCGAGGTCTGTTCGGGCGGCTTCACTGGCTCCGTTGAGTGCGCTTCTCACTGCGCATGGGTGCACTGCAGTGAAGCTACGCCCGCGGAGGCCGATGCTCTGTTCGGCTCTTGAGGAGCAAGAAAACACAACTTCATGATGCTGATATGACAACATATATGTAGAGCCCTTCATTTTCGCCCTTTATATCTTTCAAAATCGGTGGGTAAAAATCGTGCGCTACGTTCCAAGATCGTAATCGGGAGAAAGCGGGTTTGACGGAAGAATATGACGGAATTCAGGTTTTTCAAGTTATATTATATTTAAAAAAAAAATCGATTTGCTTTAAAGGGATACTTCAACGAAATTTGAAATATTCCCGTCGTGTTAAAAAATAGGTTTAATATGATCCACAATATCCGTAAATGGCAATCGCTACGTTTGTATTTTGATCCTGGTGGCTGTATTTTTCGTTATAAACGGCCCACTCTGGCAAGCGCTCGGAGAAGGCCCAGCTTAGAGCACGTGACATCCAACGCAATCGTGACGTAGGTCGTCTCCAAGACGAGCAAAGCTACGGCGAGGCTGACGTCGAGAGGATGGCCTAGTCGTTCCAGCCACCGAAGCGGCTGCTTCTGTACGAATTTTTGAGTGACGGGTTAATCTTCTATAATCTTGTAGGGGGACAATAGCGACTTCTGCGACACACAAAAGGGATTCTCGGGAAGAGGGAGTTCCTCCTTCCCCCTTCTCTCGTCGTGGCCGGAGACGAGACAACCTCCGTCACTAGCTGTCAAGGTTCCTAGACGAGCATTACAAACGAGGCGTTAGCGACATCCACCAGGTGCTCTTTGCTAATCGTTTAATTCGTTTTAACATTCCTTTTCGTGACTGTTTTAAACAAGATATTGGTATGTTCCATGTGATATCTGCTCTTTTGAACACATATAGACCAAAAAATGAGCGCGAAATTTCGTTGTAGTATCCCTTTAAGACCAGGAATATTTTATTTACATAAACGAGCCAACGATGTTCGGAAGACAGAATTGAAATGTGGTAAATAGCTCACTTAGTTGTTTTGATTTCACAAATTCCTGTTGACATACTTTGCAAAAATAGCTTTCTTTTTCTTTTTAGAAGTATTTTTCGTAGCTTCAGCTTTGCTGCTCTCTTACTCGCTTTCAACTAGGCTATTTGTGAGCTCCACTTTTCTACAACAACGTGCGTGGAAATGGTGTAGTCCACTTTCTGAATTCTGGAAGAAATCGCATTTAACCCAATTCAGAAACCATGGTCGGGGTATAAATATTTGGAAAAATCGGGTTTCACCCCGAAAACAAGGGACCCTACGATAATGTGTCATTAAAATCTGCAAGGAAAACTACTGTCGGTCTGTATGATTAACTCGAGGTTTATTCACACGGTGCATGATTTCAATGCGCAATGGTTTAACGGACCCGAGAAGTCGAGAAATTGGCCTGTTCACCGTAGAGTTTGACGACGAAACCTTCGACGTATTGACTCGTAAGAATTTTGGCAAGCCTTATCGTCTGCACCGGGAGTATTGAGTGTTTCGCACCAATATGATGCGAAGTACGCACAGTGTGAACAGATCGGTTGTACCCAGTCATCAGGTGTATACAGGGTGCTTGCATTTGTTGCGATGGTTGAGGGACTGCACTCGCCACCAGCTGCACCAACCCGTACCGCTAACCCGCATCACGCACCGGTTCTCTGCCTACGGCTTGCCACAGTGTTCTCTTTCGGCTCTGGCTCAGATACGGTACCGGCCAAAAATCGGGCTCCTCCGAAAGCTCATTCCGCCTCGAAGGTCGGAGACGACATTAGCAACGTCGAGCGGCCACTAGCAGCATCCGCGTTTCTCCTTCCGTGCAATTGACAGGCCTCAGCGAGGCGTCTGCAAAATCTCATTCCAGAGACAAGGGCGTGCGCAACCCTTTTCAGAGGCGTGCCACTTTTTCGCTTGCATTTACACGGGGCATCCGTTTCCCAAAACCTAGCTTTGAGACACAAGATTCGCCAACAACATGCGTGCTAATAGACCTTTAGTCATCTTGACAAATTGCTCGCAACATTGACCGAGTATTTTTTTTTTATCGGAGGTTTAAGGAAGGATACTTAGAACTTAGGTTGTGGGGAAGGGTCGATGAATCACATTGATAAGGAGCATTCAGGCTGCACTATCGGTTTAATGTCTATGTTTTGTTAACATCTAAAATGGGCCCTCAACTGTTTGTGGATACAGGCAGAAAATTACTGAATTCGTAAGGCATATTTTCCACGTGCTGAGTTTGCATCATCATTAGCTTTTACGTGTAAGATGCCATCGGTGCGCATAATTAAATCACCTTCGCAATTTAATTATGATGTCTTATGGCTAAACATTGGTTGTATGGTGGTTGGAAGGCGAAGAAGCACCGTCTTTCATTTGGACGGGCCAACGCACGAATCGTAACAGTGGTCCTTGCAGTGGAATGAATGAAGAGTGCTTGTGCTCCAAAAGTTAATTTTGGTGCTTCGAGCCGTGTTTTTGGCTGCTTCGAAAGTTGGTCTCAAAATTACTCGAACCAATGACGTCGCTGCCGACATTACCGCCGCTCAGTCAGAGGATTGTTGGCTGTTTATAGGAACCGTATTAATTGGATTCTTAATGTATTGATCTAAAATTTTCTACTGAGGGGGTTGAAAGTAATGCATTAAGTGAATGAAAATTGCAAAGTGTGATATTACCCGAGCAAAGAGTAACAAATTAGGAGCAAGAATTTGCTCGTTTGTACGAATTGCAACTGCCGGGAGATGGTGGCAATCGTTGACACGGTCGAAGTAGTAGTGATGCAAAACTATCGATAAATCGACTATCGATACTATCGATAGTTTTTCCAAAACTATCGATAGTGTCGCAGAACTATCGATAGTCGACTATCGATAGTACTATCGATAGTTTTTCGATAGTCGACTATCGATAGTACTATCGATAGTTTTCGATAGTCGACTATCGATAGTACTATCGATAGTTTTTCGACAGTCGACTATCGATAGTACTGACGATAGTTTTTCGATAGTCGACTATCGATAGTTTTTCGATAGTCGACTATCGATAGTTTTTCGATAGTCGGCTATCGATAGTTTTTCTATAGTCGACTATCGATAGTACTATCGATAGTTTTTCGATAGTCACTACCGATAGTACTAGATAGTTTTTCGATAGTCGACTATCGATAGTTCTGCGACATTATTGATAGTTTTATTACTATTGGTAGTCCGATTTCTGGCGACTATCGATAGTTTTGCACCACTATGGGTATCCCATTTGAAAAAATAAAGCGAGAAAGAGAGAAAGGGAGCGACGCAAACTCTAGTGTCGCAAAAACTATCGATAGTAAACCGTCGACAGTACTATCGATAGGTTTACGATAGTCGACTATCGATAGTTTTTCGATAGTCGACTATCGATAGTACTATCGATAGTTTTTCGATAGTCGACTATCGATAGTACTATCGATAGTTTTAGCACCACTACTGAAGTAGCCGACAAAATCGACCAGGTCGATTTTGTCGGCTACTTCAGTAGTGGTGCTAAAACTATCGATAGTACTATCGATAGTCGCAGAAGTCTGATTCATCGATAGTCAAAAGGCTATCGAGAAGTCGACTATCAGCGAACCTATCGACAGTACTGTCAACGAAGTTTACGATCGATGAGTTTTGCATAACATAGAGTTTGGCGTCGCGCCCTTCGTCGCTCAAACATTTTTCAAATGGGTGCACCCATAGGTGCAAAACTATCAGATAGTCGCCTGGACATACTGACTGCCAATACTAATAAAACTATCAGCGTAAATGTCGCGAGAACTATCGATTAGTCGACTCATCGAAAAACTATCTAGTACTATCGGTAGTGACTATCGTAAAACTGCTCGATAGTACTATCGATAGTCGACTATAGAAAAACTATCGATAGCTGACTATCGAAAACTATCGATAGTCGAGCTATCGAAAAACTATCGATAGTCACTGTCGAAGGACTATCGTCAGTACTATCGATAGTCGACTATCGAAAACTCATCGATAGTACTATCGATAGTCGACTATCGAAAACTATCGATAGTACTATCGATAGTCGACTATGATGTTCCGCGACGCTATCGATAGTTTTGGAAAAACTATCGATAGTCAGATTAGTATCGATAGTCGATTTATTGGATAGTTTCGCATCACTATTACTTCGACCGTGTCAACGATTGCTACCATCTCCCCGGGCAGTTGCGCTCGTTACAAACGAGCAAATTCTTGCTCCCACTCTGTTACTCTTTGCTCGAGCAATATCACACCTTTGCAATTTTCATTCACTTAATGCATTACTTTCAACCCCCTCAGCAGAAAAATTTTAGATCAATACATTAAGCATCCCAATTAATGCGGTTCCCTATAAACAGCCAACAATCCTCAGACTGGCAGCGGTAATGTCGGCAGCGGCGTCATTGGTTCGAGTAATTTTGAGACCAACACACTAAGCAGCCAAACAAATCATGTGCTCGAAGCACCAAGATTAACACTTGGGCACAAGCACACTACTTCATTCATTCCACTGCAAGGACCGCGGATTATCGTGCGTGCTGGGCACGTCCAACATGAACAGACGGTGCTTCTTCGCCTTCCAACCACCATACAACCAATGTTTAGCTATAAGACATCATGAAATTAAAATTTGCGAAGGTGATTTAATTATGCGCACCGATGGCATCTTACACGAAAAAGCTAATGATGATGCAAACTCAGCACGTGGAAAATATGCCTTACGAATTCAGTAATTTTCTGCTCCGTAAATCCACAAACAGTTGAGGGCCCATTTTTTAGATGTTGACAAAACATTAGACATTAGACCGATCGTGCAGCCTGAATGCTCACTTATCAATGTGATTCATCGACCACGCTTCCCCACAACCTAAGTTCTAAGGCTATCCTGCCCAAGCCTCCGATAAAAAAAAAATGCTCGGTCAATGTTGCGAGCAATTTGTCAAGATGACTAAAGGTCTATTAGCACGCATGTTGTTGGCGAATCTTGTGTCTCAAAGCTAGGCTGGGAAACGTGATGCCCCGTGTAAATGCAAGCGAAAAAGTGGCACGCCTCTGAAAAGGGTTGCGCACGCCCTTGTCTCTGGAATGAGACCTTGCAGACGCCTCGCTGAGGCCTGTCAGTTTGCATCGGAAGGAGCGGCGCGGATGCTGCATAGTGGCCGCCTTCGGCGCGTTGCTAATGTCGATCTCCGACCTTCGAGGCGGCATGAGCTTTCGGAGGAGCCCGATTTTTGGCCGGTACCGTATCTTGAGCCAGAGCCGAAAAGCGACACTGTGGCAGACCGATAGGCAGAGAACCCGGTGCGTGATGCGCGGCCCGCGGTACGGGTTGGTGCAGCTTGGTGGCGAGTGCAGATTCCCTCTAGCCATCGCAACAAATGCAAGCACCCTGTATACACCCGCATGTACTGGGTACAACCGATCTGCTCACACTGTGCGTGCTTCGCGATCGCGTCTGGTGCGAAACACTCAACACTCCCGGTGCAGACGACAAGGTTTGCCAAAATTCATTACGAGTCGATACGTCGAAGGTTTCAGCAGCGTCAACAAAACTCTACGGCATGAAACAGGCCAATTTCTCGACTTCACCGGGCTCCGTTAAACCGACTGCGCATTGAAAATCATGCACGCGTGAATAAAACCTCGGAGTTAATCATACAGACCGACAGTAGTTTTCCTTCCTTGCAGATTTTAATGACACATTATCGTAGGGTCCCTTGTTTCCTTCGGGGTGAAACCCGATTTTTCCAAATGTTCATACCCCGACCATGGTTACTAGAACAATTGGGATTAAATGCGATTTCTTCCAGAATTCCAGAAAAGTGGACTCCACCATTTCCACGCACGTTCGTTGATAGAAAAGTGGAGCTCACAAATAAGCCTAGTTGAAAGCGAGTTAAGAGAGCACGCAAAGCTAGAAGCTACGAAAAATACTTCTAAAAAGAAGAAGAAAGCTTATTTTTGCAAAGTATGTCAACAGGAATTTGTGAAATCAAAACAACTAAGTGAGCTATTTACCGCATTTCAATTCTGTCTTCCGAGCATGCGTTGGCTCCTTGCTAAGCAAATAAAATATTCCTGGTCTTAAAGGGATACTACCTCGAAATTTCGGCAGCTCATTTTTTGGTCTATATCGTGTTCAGAAAGAGCAGAATCACATCGAACATACCAATATCTTGTTTAAAACATCACGAAAAGGAATGTTAAAACGAATTAAAACGATTAGCAAAGAGCACCTGGTGGATGTCACTAACGCCGTTTGTAATGCTCGTCTAGGAACCTTGACAGCTAGTGGCGGAGTCGTCTCGCCTCCGGCCACACGTGCGAGAAGGGGGAGAGAACTCCCTTCCGAAATCCTTTGTGTGCGGAAGTCGCTATTGTCCCCCTACAAGATTATAGAAGATTAACCCGTCACTCCAAAATTGCGCACAGAAGCAGCCGCTTCGGTGGCTGGAACGACTAGGCCACTCTCTCGACGTCAGCCTCGCCGTAGCTGTGCTCGTCTTGGAGACGACCTGCGTCACGATTGCGTTGGATGTCGCGTGCTCTAAGCTGGGCCTTCTCCAGCGCTGCCAGAGTGGGCCGCTTATAACGAAAATACAGCCACCAGGATCAAAATACAAGCGTCAGCGTTGCCATACTTGCGGATATTGTGGATCATATTAAACCTATTTTTTAACACGACGGGAGATATTTCGGAATTTCAGACGAAGTATCCCTTTAAAGCAAATCGATTTTTTTTTTTTTTAAATATAGCTATAACTTGAAAAACCTGGGTTCCGTCATATTCTACCGATCAAACCCGCTTTCTCCCGATTGCGTATTTTCTGGAACGTAGCGCACGATTTTTACCCACCGATTTTGAAAGATATAAAGGGCGAAAATGAAGGGCTCTACATATATGTTGTCATATCAGCGATCTATGAAGTTGTGTTTTCTTGCTCCTCAAGAGCCGAGCAGAGCACGGCCTCCGCGGGCGTAGCTTCACTGCAGTGCACCCATGCGCAGTGAGAAGCACTCAACGGAGCCAGTGGAGCCGCCCGAGACAGACCTCAGGCCTATGAGAAATATCGTGAAAACTTCCTGGCACACAGTCACGTTCCATACGATCATCATATCACATCACGCGTTTTTCGAAGGAATAACCAAAGCTAACCATAACGAGCTCCTCGCTCACCGGTGAAGTGAAATCAGGCTTGCTGGTGCAATGTTTCGGTGGTGCAGATGTCAGGATGTCTGAGGGTAAGCACTCTGGCGCAGTTTGGCGTGTAGCAAACATCACCGTGTTGGAAAGGGCGGCCCCAGTCGTTGCCGGGAGGCCTAAACCCGCGTACCTTCTCTTTGTCGTGCGGCACAGAGTCAGCGCCTCGGCAAAATGTGCTGCTCGATGTCCCCACAGTCGGGGCAGTCTCGATCCGGAGCTCCATGAGAGGACAAGCTGTCCGTCCGGTGGAGCAGCGCGTCGCGGAGTAGGCGCCGGGGGAAGCGCACTGGGAGCGTCCTGTCGCCGAGGTCGGGTCGGAGGCCCGCTGTCGTCGGCGGACTGAGAGTCTCCCGTCGCCGAAGACCGTCGAGATCTGGAATCGTCGGCGTAGTCGTCGATCCAGTCAGCCATACCTCTCGGCGAACAGCGGCTGCAACTTGGTTTGGCTTAAATTGGATTTTGGCGGCTACTCTCATGCAATCGTGCTTTCTAGCAAGAAAAGATACATCCATCGAGCGCAACCGTAAAAATTAATATAGCGTCTCTTTAAACCAAAATTCAATGCCCTCTATATTTCCTTTACTTTTGTTTCAATTTCCAAAGTTAAATCACATTGCGGAGTTAGTTCCCTCATGAACCACGCGGTTTCGATTTGACATCCGTCTGCCCGTTGCCGCCGGCGAGTTGGTCGCCTGCGAGCATGAAGGGACAAAACTGACGCGTTGGACAGAGGACCCATGGAAAAGGGAGTCGCTACTGCACAATTGTCGAAAGTGTTGAAGTGCAGAAGGACGAATAGGTTTCGCACGAAAACAAAGCCTTCATTTCGCTAACTATTCTTTTAGAGCATGCTGGGAGCTGAATTCATATTAAATATCGTCACCGGCCTAACGTTTATAGATACTTCTCCAGTTCCCAGGAACTGCCCCTCTCCAGGCGGGCGCGACTACGATCCCTAGGATTGCGAGGGCGCTGCGATCGAAGCTTGCGCCTGTGTGCCGGCCAGGCTGGCCAGGCTAGCTCCGGTTACGTGGTTAGGGCTTGACGGCCTCGCTCGCTGTTCGCGCTGTTTGTTACGTGTGATCTGTTGGTTTTCTGCCCTTCGAGCGTGTGATTAAGCTGACGGTTTAGTGATACGACGTTCGTTGTGACGTGACGTATGCACACCTTCGCGCGCAAAAAGTGCCAAGACAACGGTAGATGCCATAAAGGGCCCAAAGAGAGAGGAAAAAGGCCAAGCCTGTATAGTGGAGCTTTAACTGTAACAGGCTTTGCTATGCGCGTGACTTGAAGCCCCTTTGCTTGCTACTGCGAGTTAGCAAAATAAAAAATTGACTGTGTTACGGCTTAGTGTATATGGGCTGTGTATGAGCAGGCTCCGTAGACACTTTACTAAATTGCAAGTTGAGCAAATCTCTCAAAATAGCACATAGGTACAAGATCGATTATATTTTGTATAGACAAAAAAGAAAAAAATGCCCAGGACGGCGCCATTGCGACGCGCAGCTTTTTTTTTCGCGACGATAAATCACTGCGTGCGTTCTGTGAGTATATAGGAATCAATTCATACCGACCGTCGCGCAGACGATCCTCGTCTCGCTCGTTTTTATTGACGACGTGAGGCAACCAAGCGTATAGTGACAACCGCTGCGGGCCCAGGCTGAACCGTTTGCACGTACGTATTATTTTCGGTGTTACATCATTTGCAAGTTACCACCTGTTCAAAAACGACCGAAATTGAAATAATAGCGCGTTACTCGCGGAAATCAGCCGAGATCCCGGGCTGCAGTAGGCGTGCTGAACATTGCGCGCAAGGGAGCGGCGATCGTCCTGATGGCGCAACCTTCGACCGCAGCGCTGCGGTGGCGGGGACCGCGCCGGGCCGCCTCCTCCCGCACAGGCGCGCCGAGGAGATGCGGAGCTGGAGAAGTATCTATAAACGTTGTCACCGGCAGTCTCCCTCCAGTCTGGGTCTCTCCTAGCTCGAACACAGGTAGAAGCCCCCGGAAAAAGGAAGGGGGGGTTTCATTTGTGCTTCTCGATGACATTAAACCGACACTTCTACCGCTTCTTTCTACAGCTATCTATTCTTTGAATTTATCAGGAACTTGTCATCTCTGTTCCCCAAGCACAGGACTAAGACAGAGGGAACTTAGGTAATACGGGAGGTCTCAGACCCCCCGCCAAAATTGGAGGGGTCCCGAGACCCCCCAGACAAGCTCATAGCACTCACGGTTTCCTCTGGCGCTGTTTTAACGCAGGATGCCAAAAAACGGGATGAGCGATCTCTCGGGGAAGGTTGTTCATACGCGGTCACTGCGGTGTACCTAACTCCAAGTTTGTATTTGCCCTTTGTCAATGGCGAACTAATGAGCGATAAGCTAACCAATGGACGAGTGCGCAATGAGAAGTGCACTCCATGTGTCCACGAAAATTCAGTGTTACGGAGCTGTCTGCGCTTGATGCGAATATCAAACCCAATAATAACGCTTATTGTGATCCACTAAATAAGACAAAACCAGAAATTACTAGTGCAAGCAGAACTTTTTTTGAGAAAGAGTGTTTGGACCAGGGTGGCAAAACAAGGCTTAAATGTAAGGAAATTCAATCATATTTTGAAGAATTCCGTATTTATATTAGGTAAACACCAACGGGCGCGTTACAGCAGAAAAAGAAAACAAGTAAATTATATTAATCTCAAAAACAGTAGACAACACGAGCTTAGTGCTAAATCAAAGATAGAACAGTGACCAGTGGGGCGGGGACAGCGCATTCCGCCCCCAGCCACAGGGCCGGGGGCGGTGCCCTGGTATCCCTTGGGCGCCGCCGGCCAGTGTATGCCTGCACAGAGGCGGCTGCTCCAGGGGTGGGGGCAAAACACATGCCTTGCCCCCCACTCTGAGAAATGGGGGGGGGGGGGGGGGCAGAAAGCGCTCCCCCTTGCCCCCCCCCCCCCGCCGGTTGGTACCCCCATGAAATAGAATATATTTTGAAAATTAAGCTAAACACTGACCAAGGATTGAAAAAATTGAGTACTTGTATGTAGACTAGATCTGATAACTTATTCTGACATCGAGTGGTGCATCGAAAAACAAGTTTTTGAAGATTGTATGTAGGGTGTGTACTTTCCGGTGTTTATTTGTGAGAAAAATCGGCGGATGTTTTTTCGGTGTTTATTTATTTTCGAAACATCGGTCTATTTCGGTGGAACGTCTCGACGTGAGGCTAAAATCGATGATTATCGGTGAAAAAAAAAATGCGATTGATCACAGACAGAGAGTTCCAATTTTATTCACATATTTCATACACCTCTTCTCGAGGAAGCATCTATTTCTCACATTTGGTTATTATAGCATACTTCGAGAGACTTGCATCCGTCATGGCAGCACGTTCCTTGCGGTTCACTAACCCGCCATTTTGAAAACGCACGCTCCACATTTGCGTTGGACACAGGAAATGCCAAAATGTCCAGCGAGGCTTGGGACAGTAGTGGCCAGTCAGGTAAATGAAGTTTCCAAAATAACACTGGATCAACGGTGCTAGTCACAACATACTGGCGGTAACAAAGAAACTCTGATTCTAGGTCACTCAGCTTGCGCTCGTCTCGGAGGACCAGCCGATAGATACTTTCATAAGGCACAAATCCCTCTGGCAGTTCCACTTTTATGCACGGATTAACAATTTGCACACGAAACTCAGAACGACGATTCATCCATGAAATCTGCAGCGTAGTCATCCGGGCTTTCGTTTCGTCCCATCCTGGTGGCCTTCTACTCCGCTGGGTGACGATGCTTGAAGTGTTCGACGAAGGGAAGCAAGTCTGCGTTGAGAAAACCTGCAGACGCGGACGGACACGCCTTCTCAAACACGTCTGCAATTTTTTTTTTACAGAACGGTTATTTTATATACAGCGAAAACACCGGATATTTAGGTCGAATCCGGTTCGACGCTATGAAACTTCGACTATGTGGACCGTATGGCCAGACCTTGATACAAGCCAGCAAATCTCCAAACACAGCTGGTTGACGCTGGTGCACGACGAAAACAATCCGCCTGGTCCTGGTATCAGACCAGGGACCTCTTCATTCCAGTGGAGCACTCTACCGACTGAAGTGCTCGCTAGGGGTACCATCAACTGGTTGTTGAACCAGATGTTTCCAGGTCGAACCGGTTCGACGCAACCTTCGACTTTGTGGACCGTGTGGCCAGACCGTGATACAAGCACAAATCATCCAAGCATAGCTGGTGACTGGTGCACGAGCCGAAAAAATCCGCCTGGTCTAGTATGAGCCAGGGACCTCTTCGATTTCCAGTGGAGCACTCTACCAACTGTGCTAACTGGGGTATGTATCTTTCGTTGCAACCGGATGTTTAGGTCGAACCGGTTCGACACATAGATCAATCGACTTCGTGGACGTGTGGCCAGACCTTGACACAAGCACAAATCTCCAAACACAGCTGGGTGACTGGTGCACGACCAGAAATCCTGCCTGGTCCTGGTCATCAGACCAGGGACCTCTTCATTTCCAGTGGAGCACTCTACGAACTGTGCTAACTAGGGGTGTCGCGAACTTTGTCATACCAGATTTTTAGGTCGAACTTTCAAGGTTCGACTGGGTCAAACCGGTTTGACAAACCTTCAAACTTTTCACCAGATTCGACCGGTTCGACTTTGTGGACAGAGTGGCCAGACCTTGATATAAGCATGTCTAGGTATGGAAAAAAAATTTTTATCCAAAGGTTTTTTTATTTAATGGATAGTTGCAATTAAAAAAAAAATTCTAATCACTCAAAAAGTAATAACTTAATTTTTTGTACTGTATTAACTGAAATAACTAATCAGCGCTGCCCCTAATTCATCCCTTAGCCATCACCATCCAATCCGAAGCCAACTGGCCAGCCTGTCGCGCATGCGCACAGAGTCGAACCTCAATACAAGGTTCATCGAACATTTCACTAAAAGTTCGAAAAGTCGAACCTGGTCGAACTCGAATCTCTGCCGGCTTGCGACACCCTGGTGCGTAACTAGGGTATCGTAAACGTTTGTTGATCCGGATTTTTAGGTCGAACCGGTTCGACGAACCTTCGACTTTGTGGACAGTGTGGCCAGATCTTGATACAAGCACGTCTAGGTTTGGAGAATTTGTTTCTATGCAAAGGGCTATTTTAATTTTATGAGCAATTACAATTAGAAGAAACTACTTCGAATCACTAAAGAAGTTAATAACTTAATTTTTTGTACTGTATTAACTGAAATAACCAATGAGTGCTGCCCTTAATTCATCCCTTAGCCATCACCATATCCAATCCAAAGCCAACTGGCCAGCCTGTCGCGCATGCGCATAGCAGTCGAACCTTTGTCTAACTTTTCACAAGGTCGAAAAGTCGAACCTGGTCGAACTCGAACCTTGACCGGTTCGCGACTACCCTGCTAACCAGGAGTTAGACGCCAGTAGAGCAAACGGGTTTTGTCAGCTGCCACCAGTATAACACCAACAAGGGTGAACGGCCAGCATTTTAAGGTTATGATATGATAGTGCAATTGACCCAAAGGTACAAGCAAGCTGGACAAGAATGATGAAAAATGAATCTCCAGTGTTTTTGTTGATTTGTGTATGTCCTTTGTCCCCCTTGTTCCCCCTCCAGGAATATTTTCGTCAACACCGATTGGTTGACGGGTGGAAGACGAGGAAGGTGCTCGTCACCCATTGGTTAATGGAGAGGTCATGTGAACAGGGGTGGAGTGAGGAGGATCAGGTGTAGGTTCTGGAAGATCACCAGGCTTATCATTATAAGTGTAGATGCCACACGTTAAACCGAGACTGTAGGCGTCTGGCTGAACAGGCTAGACGTGTTGCTAAACGACGATATAAATGTTTGTGATGCCAGAACGCATCATGTATGCAATTTACCATACATTTATTAATGTTTTCTTTTTTAAATGCGGAGCATCTCTTGCTGGCGTCTATGTCCCGCGGCGTCGTAGTCCGCACTCACACTACGCATGCGCAACTCTCCTCCTTCCCTCTCTCCAACAGCTGCGCGTTACTCTCTCGCTCTCTCTCTCTACCAGCTGCGTGCACTTCGCGTGCGTTCGCTTCTACTCACACCGTGCGCGCATGCGCAACTCTCCTCCTCTAGTCTCCTCTCCTTCAAGTGTGAATATAAGCAGCGGTAGCGCGCTGCGCGCAATCCCCGGAGGAGTGAAAGGAGGATAGTTTTGGGCGCGCGGGTCGCAGCGCCACGCCAGGGCTTTCCAGTGGGGTGGGCTTTCCCGCAACTCTGCGGCTGTCGTCTGCTAGCGTTTCTCGGCCGCTCGCGTCCGCCGCAGCCCAAATCCGGCCGGTCAAAAGAAATCAGTCAAGAAGGGAATAAATTAATTACGATCCGCGATGCTCCGCATCACCCCATGGTTCCCCTCAAGAAGATGGTGTAATTTTTTAAAATTTTGCTTTTATCTTTGAGAGTTTATTTTCCCTCGCTTTTCGTTGGTGAATCTCGATTTGGACAGGCAGTTCGAGCTACTTTTGTCTTGTAATCTTCCACACTTTCGAAGCAGAGTCAAAGCTGCTGCAATCAACCTTCTTGGCTATAATAAAGCAAGTCGCATTCAGTTTACAGCCTGGAGCTGAGCCGGTTAGTTTGACATGCTTTCTTGAATACCAGCTGAACGTAGAGAAAAGGCGAAGGAGAGGAGAAAACAAAGCCACGACCACACTGCTATCAACCTTTTAATAAAACTTCCTTTTCCTCAACACTATTCGTATCGGTACCTTCTCCTTCATCTGTTGGATCTTAGATAGAAGAACCTTCCTTTTCCTCAACTCTAACCGTAGAGTTAACCACTTCTTCAGCTTTCGGATCTTAGAAAAACTTTCTTTTTCTCAACACTTTCTGTAGAGGCGACAACTTCTTCCTCTGTCGGATCTTGGTATTCAAATGGTCCCGACTTGATGTCAAACCAACCGGCTCAGCTCCAGGCCGTCACAACTTACCTTTCTAGTTCTCTGAGCACCTCTTTTCTTTATTTTCACCTCCTTGACCCGCAAGAACTTTGTCATCTCATTGCAACCAATATCTGCCGAGCAAGGCTGCTCGCCCGCAGCTTTAGAAAGAGGATTCTTCTTGACGAGATATGGTTTTTCTTCGGCTTCATTGCACCGTCAGCGGGTCATGCCCAACAAGTTTCAAAGATTCTGAAATCCGAGGCTTGGCGGCAAGTTCGCATTCCGACTGATTTTCTGAGGGTCAAGTGTCTCAGCTATAGCAGCTTTCTCATACCACATGATTGTAGCAAGATCCTCCACGGAGCACCTTTGGAAAATGTGTTCTCTCCCAATTGGGAAACAATGTCTCCCTTCCAGCATCAGCCCGACGGGTGCTCGAGCAAAATCCCAAGTTCGCCCTTCCACCAAGGCCGAGCGCCATTGATAAGGTCCCAATGGTACAGAAATTGCATCCAAAGCACCTCATGAAGCAACCTCACAGATCATCCATGAAGGTCTTGAGGCTTACAAAGCTCGGGCACTCCAAAGATGAGCTTTGCCTCAACAGTGGAGGAATGACGTCACAAAGACCTTAAAGTTTGCCTCTCGGACAAAGAGGGGGGGGTTTGTACGAGGGTTGTCCGTAAAATAAGGTTTCCAGGGAGCTGCAGTCGCGAGGAACGCTGTTACGCGGGATCCGGCGACACTGGCGTGTAGCTTGGTTCCCCCTCTCCCAGTGCCCGCCCCGGCGAGCTGTCTGCGACGCTGAGTCTTAGCTTGGCAGCCGTTGGAGATGGAGCTCCCACCCGCTTCTCCCGCCAGGTGCAAATTACGCTCTGTGAATCGTTTTTGTGTGCAAAGAACACCGCGCCGGTGGATATTTATTCCCAACTGTGTAAAGTCTACGGAGAAAAGTATATGAGCGTACAACACGTGGGTCCACTACACGACACCGGAAACCTAACAACAATCCCGTCAGTGGAAAGATCCAGAGTCGCTGAAGTCGCGGGAGTTCAAACAAACACTGTCTGCCGGCAAATTGATGGCAAGCGCCTTTTGGAACAGGAAGGGGTTATTGTTGCGCGAATTCATGCCTGCCGGTACAGCAATCCATGCGGACCGCTACCGTGAGACTTTGAAGAACCTTCGCCTCGCGATTCAAAACAAGAGGAGAGGCATGCTCACGAAGGGAGTGCGTTTCCATCAGGACAACGCTCGTCCGCACATCGCCCGTGTAACAAACGATTTCATCAACAAATCTGAATGGGATACTGTCACACACCCGCACTACAGCCCAGACATAGCCCCAAGTGACTACCATCTCTTCCCTGAATTGAAGAAACACCTGGGTGGGATGCATTTCAGAACCAGAAAGGAGCTGAAAGAAGGGGTTTTAAGCTATCCTTCGCGGCGCGAGAGTTCTACGATTCAGGCATAAAGAAGATGGTACACCACAAAGAAAAATGCATTGATATCAAAGGCGATTATGTCGAAAAAAGGGGGGAGTATACGCTTTCCAAAAATGTATTATTCAATGCCAATAAACATGTTTTTCATTGTGAAAAATCATTGGGAACCTCATTTTATGGACAACCCTCGTAGTTCTGGGCTCTGGCTCGTTGGGAGAAAGAGCACGACAAACCTTAGCAAAGAATTTCAAGCAAGTTCAACCAGCAAAACGAGCCATCGTCAGAATACTCGAAAAAGAACAATGCGGTGGCCTTGTCACAAAAATCAGAGGATCACAACGGGGGACCTAGGCGTTTTTTTCTCGGCAAAAGCACATAAAGAATGGGTCCCTTTTCGTGCGATTGTCTTGGCTAGGGCAGGTATCACTTTGTTTGGCAAAATTTCAGTCACAGGTTGAAGTAAGCGACCCTTTCAGGGTCGTTTAGAGAAAGTGTCGAGAAAAAGAATGTTTTTCTAAGATCCAACTGCTGAAGAAGAGGTTAACTCTACGGTTAGAGTCGAGGAAAAGGAAGGTTTTTCGATTTGACAGATGAAGGAGAAGATACCTATGCGGATAGTGTTGAGGGAAAGGAAGCTTTATTAAAAGATTGATAGCAGTGTGGTTCTTTGTTTTCTCCTTCTCGCTTTTCCTCAACGTTCAGCTGGTATTCAAGAAAGCGTTTTATTTATTTCTGAAAGTGCACAAGGTAATGTTTTCAGAACAAAAAGCAACGATTCCCCCTTCCTTTTTTTCTCGCTCTCTCACACACCTGGCTATGCCCCTAATATGAAGATCTGTGGATGGTTACTAGCTTTATATTATATATGGTATCAAAGTAATAGTACTGAAGCAGAATTATGTTATAATAAACACCAAGTGCAAAAATTGCAAAGCCATGAAAACACCCAGCTTTCGTATATAACACCCACTCGAGTCTTAAAGTAAAATTAAATGGCAATATTGAAGTTGTTAACATCACTGCCAAGATTTTATTCACCCACTGCTACAGCTTTAGTTTGAATTCAAGGTACTTAATCGATTCTGCCCTCAAATAGCTGGAGAGCTATAGGGAATTTGTAGCAAATAAAAAGGCAATTTGACATAAAAACTGAATTTGTAGTGCAACGCTAGCTATACCTCATCTATGTTATTGCGAGGAAAAAAAAATCTCATTATATCCAGGCACCTTTCCATAAATCTTAAGGGGGCACATCACCTAGGAGGGTCAACTTTTGAACCCTTGGCTTAAAATTAATTAAATTTACAGGGTAGGCTGGTGGTCACGCTAGAGGGTGCATAACACAAATTTCAGGTCTGTCGGGTAAATGGGAAGGAAATTAGAACAGCTTCTATCAGCAACTCGTCCACATTGTTTAGTAATCCTATCGTCAGAAACCTATAACAATATTCAAGATTTGTATTCGCTAGATATGTAGCAGAATACCTAGGGGGTGCGGCTATGGAAAGGTTTTTGTAAGAAGTCAGTTATTTCTATAAATTTTCGCTTCTGCAAAATTGGTGAACTTTTGGTCTTCTGTGTCTTCGACAAAATGTTTTATAAAAGACATCTGTGAAGTGACAAAGCATTCCATAGCCGCATTCCTTATTAAATTTCGGTCAGGAAAAGTGAAGAACGAGCCTTCCTTGTATTGCCATTATTAAACGACAGGCTGACTAAAATGGAATTTATACCAAAAAGTGGAACGGAGAAAACTGTGTTCAAAGTGCTCCAAACCCTACCTTTTCTTTAGCTTCAGTGGACAGAAAATAATTTATTAAAAATTAACTATGCAGTCTAAACTAATGAAACTTTCTGGGAATACTCTCTAGATGTTGTTGGATGTATTTATGTAATTTTTCAAAATCATCTTTTTTTGCAGAAATTTTTTTTTCTGGGTAGTGTCTCCCCTTAAATGCGAAGAAAAATTTTTAACAACATGCTCACAATTTCTTTAAGGCTGCCGATCTCTCCACAGCTTTCAATTATTTTCTCTCTCTCCCTGCATGCTCACAATTTGTCAAGGTATAGTTTACAATGTATACAAGACAGAGTTTTGTTCCTGTCGCATCAGGATTCACTCTCCTGCTCCAAAATCTTTACCGTAAGGCATAGAGGTGCACCATGGTGAAGAGAGACACAGTGGAATGTACGTGGGTGCTACTTCTCCAGAGTGCAGGAGTCTGAACAGACCATAAAAATGAGAAATAGTATTCAACTCTTGAAGACTGTCGGTCTTTCACGCGATTGTCGAACCTAATAGTGTTACTTGAAGACATAATGAACAGGTTTGGAAATACGGATGCCTACCCTATAATGGGAGGCTCAAGGTCTTTGTTGGAAAAGAGAAATAAATCGTTTGGCACAATGTTGACAAAACTTCTCATCATCTTTGGGAAATGTAGCAAGGTAAGCTCTTTGGTAGAATTTGACACAAACGGATCACATTTCCTCCTGTTGTCAATGGACGTTCAAGCCCAACGCTACAAAGTTTACTCGCTAAATCTAGTTTCTCGTACAATGGATATATCTAGACAAACGAGGCAATAAAAGTGGGACTTGCCAAGGAAGCGTTTTATTTATGACCCATTAAAGAAATCCCAAACAGGTATACTATGCTTTTACAATATCAACAATGCAAATCGATCTGAACTGATGAATGGTAAAACAAAATTCAGATATATGGGGCATTTTTTTTTTGCAGCTTTTAACTTAAATAAAGGGGAAAAAGTTATTTGAATGTTGTTTCCACTGCATGTCTATATATATCGGTGGACACTAGACGGGAATATAACCATCCCTATTATCAGAATAATTAACTAAAATTCGTTAATTACCTTTTGAATTACTGTAATTAGGATATATGTTTCTATTACAAATTTTGAGCCGGTCGTATGCAAACAGTGTTTTCCATTCTGTAGAATTTGCATAACCAGCCCGGGTTCCCAGATATCTGCCCCCAATATTTCTACTTAATCAAAATTGTTATCCACTCAATCCAGCAAACCAGAAAAGTGGCCACTATAGCTGAACTCTGCTAGATTAGACGGATAAAAGTGCAATATTCAGAACGCTGTGGCTAGCGTTACGTCCGGACGGAGCACTGGAAACGCGTATACCTAACCCTCCCCCCCCGCCCTCCTCTCTCTCCCCGTGAACCTAGGGAAGGCGGAGATTTGGACGTAACTTGGGTTACGTCGGACGTAACGCTAGACACTTCGAATTCAGAAAGGAATATCGAGGAACACAGGCTGACTATGCAAATTCTACAAAATGGGACAGCCTTGGCACACGACCACCTTAAAGCTCGTAATATAAACATACATCCTAATTACAGTAATTGAAAAGTTGATTAACAAACTTTAGTTAATTATAGTCCAATAATAGTGATGGCTATATTGCCATATAATGTCCGCCGAGTTACCTATACAAACATGCAGCAAAAACCGCGCATTCATGTAACTTTCCCTTCTGCTTTAAAATATGGTGCAGTTAAAAAAAAACAAAAAAACCCCGTCTAAGCAAACTGAAGCAAATTTGGAGGAATTAATATTTAAAAGTTGAACTGACAAAAAATCACAATTCAAGGTGTTCACTCGAAACTCTATTCTACTCGCCCGTCCATTGCAACGGGTTAAAAGGAACTTGACACGTCCCAATGTAAAAATGGTCATGAAGTTAGAAGCTGCATTAGATAAAGGCCATTCACGAGCGAGGAAAAAGCCGCAGTAGCAGTTCTGCAGCTCTTCCTGGAGGGCCAGCCATCGCGACGGCTGATCAATGTTTACAGAAGATAAAGACACCTCTGCTTCCAAACTCCCTCGTGCAGACGAATACTTTAACATCGCCTCGCAGCCAACCAGACCGCAGCATCGGCAAATAAGAATGTCGAAGAACCAATTGCGAAGCACAAATATAGCGAGCCACGCCCAGCGTTTCTTTCAGCTGCCAGTCACCGCAGTCTTTGACGCAAATCGCCTCCACATACCGCGTAAAGCAGATCCCTCACTCGTGGGCGTCCTTCCGATGCTCCTCTAAATGGCTCCGCTCCGTAAAGGTCCTTCCGCAGGCCTCGCACGCGTGATGCTCGTCTCCTCTGTGGGTGCTCTCGTGATTCAGCAGGTGGAACCTTCGCGCAAATACCTTCTCGCAGGTTCTGCACCGGTACGGTTTCTCCCCCGTGTGCACCCGCCTGTGAACCACCAAGTGTGTGCTCTGGGAAAAGGCCTTGTGGCAGACCTCGCAGCGGAACGGCCTCTCGCCCGTGTGAGTTCTCATGTGAGTTCGCAGGTTGGTGATCTGCGAGAAGCCTCTCTGGCAGACGGAGCAGCGGTAAGGCCTTTCCCCCGTGTGCATCCTCCTGTGCCGGGCGATGTTCGATGCAAAGGGACTGGTGTAAGGGCACAACTGGCACTGGTACGCGTCTTGGTATCGGGGCTGCGTCGGGGCTTCCAACTTGTCCAGCAAAGAGAAGTAGTCGCTCTCGCCCTCCTCCCAGCAATCTGCCCCGGCCGCCACTGCGGGGGAAACAAGGGAGGACACTTCTCAGGCACTGTAAACACTTTTAGAGGTTCCAATGCAAACACAAACGTATTGTGCCAGCTCAGATAGTCTACACTGCCTTCGGCGCAAAGTTGCGCAGATGTACTAGCGTCTCGACAGCAATTCATTCCAGAACCGACAAGCCATAGATAAAGTCGGCAAATGAAGAAAGAGGAAAAAACAAAAAAAAAAAACAGTTGCAACTTTGAAGTGCTGCCCCAATTTGAGTTAGTATGGTGCAAAATAAATAAGCGTACCCTAGACCCTTCGTGTAGAGCTGCTGTGTGTACCGATTTCTCTTTTATGGATAGAGCTCAACTAGCATCCTTACGGACACAGACAACCCTGAGCGAGAGCAATCGCTACGCCTCGGAGTTGCTACGAAATGTGGGGCCTGGAGCATTGCATAGTCTGCGACGTCTGTTTATTGTAGTAACATTCTTCGGAACATCGCTGCGGGAGAAAAGCCGACATTAAAAGACACCGCTCGAGAAAACTAGCAATGCTTCCAGTAAAGCAATGTGCTTCAAACACAATACTATCTTACATCTTGTAGTCTGAAAAACGGGCAAGAGCAGGCAGGACAAGACAACCACATCACACTGGTTTCGTTTAAGCAAGCGCAACAGTGGTGAAAGGGGTCATGTGGGTCGACTTTTTATGCCGATTTACATAGAAAGATTCAGCTTGACACAACTGCCAAAGACTGGAGGACGCTGATGTTGACTAGATGATGCTGAACTGGTGTACACTGCAAAGAGCATGCATGTTGCCAAAAGCTGGCCAGTGGGAAGGACTCCTTCCTCCGGGGCAACGATATTGCCACTTGCCACATCTTGAGACAGTCGCCAGAGTGGGCCTGCAAGGATGAGCGGGGAACTGAAGGTCCAAAAGCAGGAAAAAGCAACAGGATTGCTTTTTATAGCCACAACACACAGCTAGATTGAAATGGGCAAAGAAAGGGCAATATTTGAAAATGAAATCGCTAACAGGAATGCTAAAAATCACAAAATCTACAAGTTAAAAAACGAGGCTAGTACAAAGGGTCCTTCATTTCTGGGTTTTATATTTTACAAAATATCGGGAGAGGGGGGGGGGGATAAAAATTGGGCACTTTGTTTCAAGCCGGTAATCGGGAAAAAATCGTTTTTTTTTTTTTCAAGAAATATTTCTAGAGTTTGAGTTTTTCAGGTTATAACTGTCATCCTCTTAATGTGAAACATTCTTTGGCTAGGTGTTCGGCCTTTCGTGAAGTCCAGCTAAAAGCGTGGCCCCAAGGCTCAGCACCGATTGGTCGATGTATGGGAGAGGAAGAGTGAGGCGCCTGACACTGACTGGTAAATGGGGAGGTCGCGCAACCCCAGTGGCAGATCCAAGGGGGGGGCGACGGGGGCAACTGCCCCCCCCCCCCCCAAACAAAGTCGACCCC
The DNA here is from genome assembly GCA_037355805.1 of Ixodes ricinus. Taxonomy (NCBI): domain Eukaryota; kingdom Metazoa; phylum Arthropoda; class Arachnida; order Ixodida; family Ixodidae; genus Ixodes; species Ixodes ricinus. The sequence continues at coordinate 15,458 of JAZHYW010067202.1, read as the reverse complement.
CCTCCCTCCCCCTTCTCGGAGGGCAATTTGACATGGGTGGACCCCCTTGCACAAGAAAGAATGGGAGAATAGTATCTTTACAACTATTCCGCCCCCCCCCCCCCCCCCCCCAAAACGGAGTTCTGGATCCGCCCCTGCGCAACCAGAGGGGTAGGCAAGGAGCTCCACCACCCGTGCGCACTGACGGAGAGGAGCCCGCCAGTATGAAAGGCTCTGGATGATCGCCAGGTCCATCAGCCCCATTAAAGGCAGTATCGCTTCACTCTGCGAACAATGTTAATGTTATTACCAACTTTTTAACAGATGTTGCGTAGTGCGTGTTTTTTGCCTCGCTCAATTATGTTACTTTTATGTGTTAACCGCCCACTCCCCTCTGTAATGCCTTCAGGTGCTGAGGGAATAATAAACGAAAAAACAAAACAACTATCAAGTGTATACATGGTACAAACTAAACTATCTGACGGGAAGAGCTGTGAACGTATGGGCATCTGGTAGCTCAGAGTATCGCTAAACGTTTCTGATGCTACAAAGTTTTACGTATGCAACACGCGAAACCCTAGCAATTTGCCATAATTTTATCCTTTTCTTTTTTTCCTTTTTTCTGTTCTGGTTCAAACAGGAAGAGAAGAAGGGCAAATGATTCTTCCCAATGGGCATAAAAGGGACGTTTGAGGGCTCCATCTATGTCACAGGAGTTTGCTGAAGCCAGCAGAATCTAGGTTTGTTTTCAAGGTCTGCAGCTTGCACTATATCTGTTCCTACCAACTCTTTCTTTTTTTTTTTCTAGAAAATAGTTTAGAAGCATTGCACTTCGAAAAATAGTGGGATGCACTTCCGGAATTTGGAAAAATTGGGTATCATCCAATTTTCGAGAAACATGTTTGGGTGTAAGTATCGGGAAATGTGGGGTTTTTATCCGAAAACAAGAGACCCTACTAATACAGTCACATCCTACTCTAGGATAATTTTCACACTCAAATCTGCCATTCTTGGATAGAACATCTCTTTAGCCACCCTTCCCGCCCCACTAAAGGCACCATGAAGAAAAAAAGAAACCCTATGCAGAACAGTTCTTAATATAAAATAAGAAATGACACTGTAGCTTACATTTAATAGCAACCTACACCAGTCTGAGCGCAAATAAAAATTCGCAATGCATAATACTCTCTACATGGAAAAACTCGCCCGCATATTTTGCTCCTCTTCGCTCAAGTGTGGCAGGGCTGTGCCGAAATATGCTTCCACAAAGTACCTATATATGTTTAGTGGCACAAAACACATTGTGTCAACATTTGCCGGGTTAACTGATCGATAAAAATGATGCAAATATTCATCGCTCATTTGATCAGATTGCTCTTTGCTCGCTGGCGAATCGACTACATTAAAGCATCAAGCATGCGCCCCTGATGCAATAAGTGCTGTCCCCCTACTTTTAAAGCTGCTCGAAAAATAAGCGAAGAACATTATTAAGTGCAAACTTCGGTTAACTTGCGATACGACGGAGATGCTCCTCTGAGTAAGCTGCTTCCGAGTACACCGCTCCAATGTTTACAAAACAACGGCCCAGCAAGCACATGTTCATCGCTTTGGAAAGCCAGCAAAGCAAGTGCCATAGCCTCGAATGCTGAAAATTGCCCACACCAGGAGCTCTGCTCTAAAATTATTTATGCTGTTTTGTTGAGACCAAGTGAGGGCCCACCCTGTGTGTCCGATCTGCTTTTCTGCTCTCGGACCTAATAATTGTGCACAACCTCTACATTTGTTTCACGATTATCTCCAGCTCTTGGGTGAGCACCAATTGCTCAGTACTTCATGAGAGGATTATTGGAAAATACACGTTCAACAGTTGCCTTTACTATTTCAGCGATGTACTTGGTCCGAGTCACTTCGAAGCGCCTTTTGGAGCGGCCAAAAGTACTTTCTGTGGGAGCATGAACTCGCATTTCATTTTTTATTTGTGCCAGTTCCAATTCCAGGCTGATTTTTGTATCTGTCTACTTCTGCCCTTTTGCTTCTGCGTCACCTTTTAATGGCATCAACAGCATGGCAGGCTTGATTATCTAGATAGCAGTTTCATTGCACTTAGAAGCACTAATTGATGAAAGGCAGCATGAACTGCTGGGAATGGTTATTTTAGGCACAAAATCAAACGTAAACCAAATGGTATATTTAATTGAAATATTGTCATATAATAATAATATTCTCGAGCACCCAAAATTGTTTTCTTTAAGATCTAAATGTTGTAATAAAACTGCAGTTCATAATTTAGATAGAAAACAAAGCATTTCTTTGATTATGAAGAACAATCACATTTTATAAGCGCACAATAAAAAGAAACTGTGTGTGAACGAGAAATACACTTTCTTAAAAAGCACAATTCCACCGAACACAATGTAATCTTGGCCATTCAGGATATATCGCGGGCGAGAGGAAAGTCCCCGCTACCTCGATTACATTACTTTGCAGAGAAGCCAGGGCCCAGATAGTCGCATAGTTGAGGCCTCAAGCTCTGGCCACTCCCATCTTGCGTCGGATGAGGTCATTCGTCCATTTGTGGGAAAGGAAATCCGCCCAAGAAGCTGCGTCGGGCTTTCTCCTCGACGGTACGGTGCCTGCAACTCTCCAACCGGTGCGTCTAGCACCCCGTTCTGCCCGTGCATCGAAACTGGTCCCCAAGAGGCAACGAATGACGTCGCAAGAGCCGGGCTGCCACTCCGTTAGTCCTAAAAATGCCGTCGAAAAGCAGGAGCAAATGCAAGCGCCACCGTCGTCGCGGCCTCCCAACTTCCGGAACTTCCATGGAATGCCAAGCTGGAGAGCGACCGGCGGCAGGACGGGCGTCTGCCACCTCGTCCGCCGCTGCACCGACGCTGCCGGGGTTCCACCGGCGACGGCGTACCAACGCTACGACGTCGTCGGGCTGAAATCGAGGGACCCCCTTTTTGACCTTTTGGAGGCAGTAAGTGCACCGGTCGGAGACGCACTCCGGGTGCCCTGCCAACACTCCACGGGCTTGCGTGCCACGAAGGAGGGCGTCTCCTTCTGCGGCAGATGTACCAAGAACAATGAAAATCGGCTACTTTGCAAGCTAGCCGAGCCCCCGCTTCTTTTTAAAATTAGTTGTATCTGTTTACAGAGTGGGCCACTTTTTTTTCTCTTTTGCTAGATGCGAAGGACGGTGCTGGTCGTTCAACAAGGTTCCTCCGGAGACGAGTCTAGCAGAGAGTCCTTCCGTCGTACCTCAGAACTACATTGGTCAAGATACACCGCAGAATGAGTTACTCGGACCAAATGCCGCAATTACACTGCGGGACATCACGACACAAAACATCAAAGACATCAAAGTGAACCCCTCCTTTTTCGTTTTCCTACAATTTATGAAATGATTTATCACTACAATCTGGCCTCCACCGTGTTGGTTTGATACACCAACCCCCAAACGGGAGTTGGCGCATCAAGGAGAAGCTAGCTTAGGCAAACTATAATCACGATGATGTAAACATTGTAGCATTCAATGAAGTGGGCGAGTTAGTGGCAAAACAACATGAACCTGTCATAATTGTTTCTCAAAAAAGAAAAAACAAAAAAAGGGGGGGGGCACGTAATTTAAATTTTTTATGGATCATCTAAAGCTTTGCGCAAAATAAAAAGGAATATTGACAGCCCGTCTTCATAAGGGCAACGAAACGGCTACACACTCAGAACTACTTTATTTGCGTTTCATTACACCCTTCGGTCTGCCTTAAAACTGAGTTTTTGCAATGTGCCCGGACAGGAGCGCAAAAGAGCGCTTTTGAGCTGCTGTAGCGTACAAGTTTGTCAAAATTGTTATTCTCGGCACTCCTAAAAAAAAAAGGCCGATCACTGTTTCATCGTAGCCGATGCGGAGAGAAACGACCGTACAGAACAAATTCATTCGTTCTCGGAAACTGCAGCTACTCAGTGAGCAGACGCACACAAATGACAAACAATCGAGAAAATGAACTCTAGCGGAGTAAACTCACTGTCTCGTCGGTTACGCTGTGCACGTCTGCACGTCCATCGCAGGATAGGAGACGGCTGCGCTGTGCTGGGCGGTTATCGGGGTCATCATAAGTTCATAACCAACACAACACCCGCACTGCACTGCGATGGGGGCCAATCATCACAGCTACAATCTAAGGGACATCACTACAATCACTCCGGAAATCAGAAATACAGAGCTCTGTCGTTATACCAGCAATGCGGCAATGCTACATCCAAAAAGCAACTTCGCAGGCGAGTTTTAAAATAAATAATAATACAAAAATCCATTGATAGATTAGATGGCGCCACGCTATTACACTCCATAGGACTCATACCGAGTTCGTTTCACACGCACTGGCACCAATCGAGTTCTCTCCCAGAATGCATCGCACTCGCAGAGTGTCGCACGGAGAACTGGACTCAAACCACTCAAACAAACTCGCCAAACGCACCGAGTGCAGAAGACTGATGCTGCCGCCATCTATGTTGTAGACAAGGTACCAACCTCAAACGAAACTAGCGCCTTTCATGGGCGTCGGCAGGATTTTGTCTTGGGGGGGGGGGGGCAAACTGACAGCCCTTTTTGGGCGTGTGCGCTCAAGGGGAAAGGGGGGGGGGTCCCACAGTAAAATACGAAAGAGCTAAATACAGCTTGCAAGATACACATATTTTTTATGAAACAATTATTTTTAAAAGTACTATGCATCAGTAATTTCAACGTAAAAAAAATCATTTTTATAAATATGTACAGGCAGAGCAAAAAAAAAAATTGGTCTATGTCGCGGCAAAGCAACAAAACAGCCCACTTAGTTTATAATTCTCTATAAAAAAATAAGAGCACACAGATTTTATAGACGAGTATTGGCATCATAAATGTACCGTAAACAATAAAATAGCAAGACAGTGCACGCAAGTCACACGCACTGTCTTGCGTGTGACTTGCAAGTCACAGCAATGAACAATACCTTTTTATTTCCACATTGAACAATATTTGACGTTTATATAAGTTTTTAAAAGCTACCCCAAGTAGGCCTCTGCTCAAATTTACAACTCTAATTTTCTTCACAAAATTGTCTTCGCTCGTAATATTAATTCGAAGCATTTCCCGGGCTGTGGTCCGTGCAAGACATCTGAAAGCTGCGTTAGCTGTGTTGGAAAGCTAGCACGGCCAACACCACCTAGTCTAGATGGTGTTGGCATGGCGGGGCTACCGCCGGAGGGTTAGTTGCCATTGGAACTTTCCGTATTTCCTCGACGGGGGTTCCCTTAGCTTGCCATGCTCGCTCTGTCTCATTTCAGAACTGGAGTAAACATTTTAGCCCGCTGTTTTTTTTTAATCTTTATATTGGTTGTTATATATCTGATCAAGCTCAGCTTTGCATGAATACTCCCACAGTTAAAGACGAGTTTGACATACCTGTGAGAGTCGAGTTGAGGGCAAAGCCAATGTCCAGCTGGCTCTTTAAAGCCGGAGGGTGATCACGAGTGACGGAGACAGCAGGTGCATCGATAGATTTCGGGTCATGACACGGCTCTGAGGTCACATGCTTCTTCGTTGCACAAGATGGATTGTCATTATCACGGTCAGCTTTCCGTTTAAAAAAGCTTCTGATGTCCATTTTCACTCCTGACCCATATCAGCCCACGGTTATATAAAAAAGTGGGATTGGGTGCGGAATGTGGCCCTTTCAAGCAACTGGGCCAGGAAGAGAGAGCTAGCAACAGCAAAGTGTGCCACCCTGTTACAGATATTCGAGTGTCACGCGTGTGAATACGGTGGTGTCAACGAGGACGGTCCGACACACCTCTCCCGCATGAGTTATGGCCCGGGGAGTATCGTTGTTGACATGGTGCGAACAGAGTTTCGCAGAACTGCATTGTCCAAAAGAGGACGCCTAGCCCCGATTTTGACCCCCCTCTTCTCCTTTCCCATGACCGCAACGTGCTACGGGCAAAGGAGAAGAAAAACGCAAAGGCACATATACAAAACAGAGCACTGGCGTGAGCAGTGGCTTAGACAGGGGGTGGTTAGGGGGTCGAAACCCCCTAAAATGCCGAAGCTACCCCCCCCCCCCCCCTCTTACCCCCGGGGTCCGCTCGCTCCACTCCTTACGCAGACGGAGCGAAGGGGGACCGCGGACTATCTCCAACTCGTAGCTACGCCGATTTGTTCTGTTGGGCTTTTTGGAAGAATCCCGCTCTCTGTAGAAGACACTCTGTTTTTGGGGCATTTTACTGACTTTCACCAGAATGCCTGTGATCCCTCACAACACAGGCTGCGGTGTTCTCGGAAGTAAGTGTTCCTCCCTATGTTTATTTTTTTTTTTTTTTGCCAACTGGGCGCGGCTGATTGCAACTGACTGGGGGGAGACCTTATTCTTTTTTTTGTGTTTATTGCTGAAGGATCCAAGGAAACAAAAGTGCGTGGAATTTTATTTTTAGGATAGCTTTCGGTTTCTCCGTTTGCTAGAAAAGCTATTTCGCGACGTCATTCGATCCCCCGTACCCAAGAGCGCTGGGGAAGGGAGGGGGGGGGGGGGGGGGTAGGCACTCTGGCTTGGGGGGGCGGGTGCCCTTTTGCACCCCCCTGCCGATGCCCATGGCGCCTTTCTGTTCAAAGTTATCGGTGGGAATGCGAGAGTGCCGTCGCTACAACGTTTATCTAGAAACGTTGGTCGCTGCAACCTGTAGTCTATAGTTGCGATGACTTCAAGCATTTCGGCTGTCGTAGAGGTAGTTACAGACGGCGTAAATTTCCGCAACCAGCTGTCTACAAAGCAGCTGGTTGCGATCTTTCAGTTCTTATAACCGTTTACACTGAAGAAAACTGATGATGCTGTCCGAGCAGAAGCTTGATACGTTTGAGCATGGTATTATGCGTGAACCACTGAAAGGGTACGGCTCAAAACTAGTCTGTTGAATATCCAGTCTGTTGAACATCCAATCTCGTGGGACTTTCGATTTCTGATCGTCATTACAGGTGGATCAGGTATTAGCCTTGGTGAGGGTGTCGAGAACGAGAGCTTTCTCAAACAAAATATGACGGGGCAAGTTAGCTGACGTAGGTAAATGTTAAACATTAGGATGTTGCCCAAGCCTCGGGTAAAGTCACTATGTTTAGCTTTCTCTGATGCTTATTGGGCAGTCAGAGGTTTCCAGCTGCTGGGGGAGTTTTGTCAACAAATGTTAAATTTTTCATCCGCACACGGATCGTGATAAACATCTCGGGGGTCCGCTGATGCGTTTGTTCCAAGCATTTCTTTACACACTGGTAAATTTCAGCGTTTGTACAGCAACAGAGCGACTTAAAACCTCCAAATAAAGCACGGTTTGTCAATTGCTTCCTTCACGAAATAGCAGACACTCACAATTCAAGCTCGCGTTTGATTCCATTGCCCGCGGGACGCGATTTCTATCAGTAAATCTACTTTTTTTCCTTTTCGGTTCCGCGACATATCAGTAGCAGACAAACTTTTGTCGTTTCCCGCTCCTCGCCCGGAGCGAGGCATGACGGGATTGCATTTCGGCGCACTCTCTATTTTCTCGGTGCAGCGAGTGCATGCACGCGTGGGGTGTCAGCGATGAAACAAAACCCGCTCCACGCTGCGAGTGGGCACGCGTGGAGCACGAGTGCTGTGAAACAAACTCGCTATCATATTTAAAAAAAAAAAAAAATTAAGTCACAATAATTGGAATAATTGTCAAATTTTGAGAAAAAGAAACAAACTTCTGCCACAAATGTAAAAATACAGGGCGTCACATTAAAAAAAAAAAAATTACAGGGTTTTTGTTTCACCGCAAAAATAAACTAGGCATTGCCGAATGCTCATTCCTCTGCCCAGAGGTAGCACTAGAGGTCACAACCAGATGCCAAAGTTTCAGCCCGATCCAGAGTTTTGAGTGATTTTCTGAAAATTTCAATGGGAAAACAGAGCCCACTTTTGCCCGTTTTCGGTTTCTGGTGCCATAGAGCCCCATGTATTAGAAAACTCCGTCGGCCGCCATTTTCCTATTGAAATTTTCAAAAAATCACTCACTGAAACTTTGGCATCTGGTTGCGACCTCTAGCGCTACCTTTGGGCGAGAATGAGCGTTCGCCAATGCCTAGTTTATTTTTGCAAAAAAAAAAACCTTGTAATTTTTTATTTTTTTTTGTGACACCCTGTATATGTGTTTAAAGGACATCTTGGAATTTCGGACGGTTCAAAGCGCAGTACAAGGCAACGCGGATCAGCAAACCCTTTCAAAACTGAAACCAAAGTTTAAAGTAAATAAACAATCCGCATTTTACTGGGAGGAGCGTCATTCCAATTGATCTCCTATCTTATCTGAAACTACTCGTAATTATTGTGAATCAACAATTTGTATTTTTGTGTGGGAGTAGTCTCCACTGATAGATTCCCACTTGTTAAAATCCAATCCAACCAAAACCTTGCATGCACTCCGTTGATTGCAGAGGTTGATCATTAAAGATGCGCTGACACATCGAAATCATTTTTTTTTATTATTATCTGGAACATTTAAAAACGATGCTGAGACATTACCCTCAAAAATTCGAAACTTGGGAATTCAGTACTTGTGAAGTAAAAAACAATTTCCAAATGCCGAATTCGAAGTTCCTGCGCGATCCGCGCCGGTGCGTTGACGTCAAATATTGCGGAGTCCTAAGAGTCCACTTTCTTCACGACTCCGTGCTGTTGCCATCGCAAACCCAAAGCGAGGAAAAAGGAGCTGAACGCCGGTGGACCGAGAAAAAAAAAAAAAACGGTTTTGAGTGGTGTCGCCTGCCCAGGTGGCATGTTTTCCAAGGGAGGATACAAATTTAGGAGACGACATCACACCGGACTCCTATTTTTGGTATTTCAAAAAGAAGGGCCGTAGTGCGTTTGCAATTGCGTTAAAAACATGTTTTACGATTGCCGTTATTAAATGTTATAGAAATGTCGCCTACAAAGCTTCTAAATTTCATGATTTTTGACGTCACCAATCAAAATAAGCGAGAAGGTAAAAGCGGAGAGGAAAACGCCAAAAATAAAAAAACGCGCGCGATGCTGTTTTGTTTTTTTTTTGCGTGTCTATGACTACAACTTGCATCGTTTTAGACAATAAAAAAAATACGACCCTTGGGGTGTCAGTGCCCCTTTAATACTCCAGTGTAATTTAAAGAGTATCAGCCAAAGGCTAGGGACGATGGCATGCTTACATCTCATCATAACGGAAGTAGCAATATTTTCATTTGGGATCAACGCAGTTGGCCTTCCATGCTCTAAGTGGACCGGAACCGATCCTACCTAGCCTGGTATAAATTACTCATTAATGTGAAAGCATTAACTGTCCCATGGAGCTAGCTGACGTCATCAGTGGGAAGCGCGAAAACAGCTCCTAATTTCGACGATTGCCTTCGGGCGTCGACGGGGCTTCCATTGGCCGCCTGCGCCATGGCCTCCGAGATCCGGAAGCATGCGCGCTAGTACGTAGCAGACGACAAAGGGAGCGGACGAGTGGATTGCATGCTTTCGCATTCACAACTCATAAGAAATGCTCAGGTGCACCTCGAGCTATTTTAAGTCAGGAGAGCCGTGGCACCACAAAAAGGCAAGTTGCCCATACCTTGCAGGAGGCCCGCGACGCAGCGACTTCCGATGGTGAAATGGTGGAGCAAAAGTTTGTCTGCTGCTTGCGCAGGGGGATGTCAGAACGCCAACCTCTGATATCCTTTGATTGGAAGGATAGTGGGCAGACCTCGAGGCTATCCTTCCAATCAGAGCCAATCAGAGCTCGGCGTTCTGGCCTCACCACAACCCTGCACAAGAAACAGACGAAGGGGGTAGCGCTGGCCGAGTTGGCTAGAGCACACGGAGCATGTGGAGTGAAAGCTCTCGCTGCAGAAGCCAGGGATCCTGGGTTCCATCCCCACCCCTGCCCATTTTGATCTGGATGAGCATCGATACCGCGCCGTACAGCGGTCGTGTATCACCGCTGTGTGGTGCACGTTAAACACCCCAGGCTAGCGGTTGCGTGGCACTGGCTAAATTTCTCGTCTACAGCTGGGAGACAGGCAGGCTGTATAAACACACCCACAACCCAAACTTTTTTTTTTGCGTGTTTTTTTATGCAACTTGTATTTGCTGAGGCAAGGGGGGCTGTATGGCTCAGCCTGTGCGAAAGGAAGTCACGTGCTAACATTAAACCTCTTTACTAGTGCTTCAATGTTGCTGGATATTTTGTGACAGTAGGGAAGGACTACTCACTTCGAAGGTTTAGTACTTTTTTTAACTGCCTTTTTGGATAAACCAACCGTCTTAAAATATACTCGGGCATAACTTGCAACTCTGCACAGCTCTATAAGACAATTAACTAATGGAAGGAGAACAGGACTTTAGAACTGCTGCATTCACGAGACTTTGCATTATTCCCACTTTTACACGCTTTGGGTGGCAGCTACTGAAATGAAGAAAAGGTTCTGCAGCGTGCAGTATTCTGTACCCCCGGCAAAGGCCTGAAATAGTTTCAAGTTGAAGGTCCAGGTTGTATGTAACCGTCCCTCGGCCTTTCTAAGCAAAACTCGGGAGCTCTTTCACGCAATGATTTCTCTCCAGACTCCGCAAAAGGACACGTCGGCAGAACGAACAAAACCGGTGTCCACGTACCTCCTTGCTATAATTTCGTTACGGGACCTATCCTGGATCGATTCAAGAAGCAGCAAATCTAGAGACCTCAAATAAATTTCAGAAAAAGCGGAGGCTACCGTAAAACAGATACACGCATTTTGTTGTTGGCTAAAATTCTGACTCTCACATTTCACTACGGTTGAGTCAAGGTACGTCTCTGAGATTCTCTTGAACGCCGAAACTGAAATATCCAACTGTGACTGGAAACTGATCAAATATTCTTCCCAAAAGTGTTAACCCTAGCCAGTGACACCTTGGGTTTGAGGCAATTTTATTTGGTGCATTTTCGCCGGAGAATGCCGAGCAGATGAAATCAGCATATTGGCGACTCCAGCGAAATCGACGGCACCTGGCAGCTGGAACAGAAAGCTGCGGCAGTACGTTCGCTCTCCAGCCTTCTCGAGCGAATCAGATATTCTCAGTGCCTGTCGGCGAAAAGAGGCCCTTTGAGGCAGTGCCTCGGAGCAAACTCTGCAACTTAAAAGGTGTCTGAAACGCTTCCTTTAAGGTTTAACACCTGGCCTTTGAGTGTTCGGCGAAGTGTAACTTGGTCGTCCCGTCACCTTGAGATACTTCGAGAACTCGCATTCTACCTGAAACATCACATGGGATGTTTTGCGCGTATCAACATAGAACGCCTACATTTGGCTTTAGCAGTTGTGGTGCTAGAGTACTGCCAGGACACTCCATGCAGTCGCTCACATCGCGCATAACTGCTGGCAAAGCAATAGCGGAGGAAGACCTGCGGGACGTTAAACCTTGCCACAGTGTTTACTATATACTGTCAAGACCGGTTATAACGAAGTCGGTTATAACAAAATAGCGGCTACAGCGAAGGGATTTGCCGATTCCCGTTGACTTCATTATAGTCGGTCTGGACAGTAGTGCATATAGGCCAGGCTGCTCGCCCATTGCAACCCGTGGCATTGGACCAACTTTGGGCGAGGATTCTTGCCCCGAAAGTGACAAAGTCGGTGTGGCGACTATCCCGTGCGTGCAAAGTCGCCGTCAATTTGGGATCGGTCGAAACTGGTCGAAGGCCGTTATTTGGCCTTTCGAAAGAGAGAGCAATAATGAAGAGACACACGTAGACATCAAAAGTAAACCCACACACAGCGGACCACGTTTGCAACCAGTACATAAACATGCTAAAAAATAAATTGATGTTGGCAGTCTCGAAACACAGCCAACACCAATTTTTTAATTTATTTTTTTAGCATGTTTATGTACTGGTTGCAAACGTGGCCCGCCATGTGTGGGTTTGCTTTTGATGTCGACGTGTGTTTCTTCGTTATTGCTTTCTCTCTCGATCTCAGAAACATCTTACAACTTGTATTATCCCCTCACTCGAAAAAGAGCAGGCTCTGCTCGAAACGTTGAATAAAGCCTCTGCTGCTGCTCACAATTTTTTCTATGCCTGATACTCTCTCGGTGAAGAATTGCTTATTAACACTTTATATCTAGTACTAACTTAAAGCATTGTAATGCCAATGGATATGTAATTTTTTTTTTGGTTGAACGTTGAATTTGATTGTTTTTATGGCTTCTTGATGTCGTCTACTGTATTTTGCTGAAACCCTATTTATTATAATTGTTTGCAGTTTTCTCTTTTCATGCTAATGACTAGTGACCGTCGATGGTCTTCCATTTCGTGCAGGTTGGCCTTCCGAAAAAGTTCTCCCAAAGAAGTTCTGGCAAATTGCAAGTTGCTGCCTCGGGGAGACACTTCCCCAGCATTACTCTAGACAGTGGGATGTGCTTGTATGACTGAAGTTGTTGCCTAGTATTCAAAACTAGGAAATGTACTAGATTTCTCTGCTAGGACTGCACTGGTGTACTTGGAAGATTTTGTTTATTTAAAGGATACTTTGACTCACACATGTGGGCCATAGCAGGTGCGGCAACGTAAAAACATTACTTTGTTTCAGATTCTTGATCAAGTAGTACGATCTTGTGCTTGCTTCCGACAAGGAAGCGAAGGTACGGGCATTTCCCCGCAGCAATTCAAGATTTTATTGCGCATCAAGGAGACAACGCAGATGTCGACCCATTGTTGCCTGTGGCCAAAATGATCTTACCTCGAAGCATGACCAGTTTCATGTTGCAAGTACTTTTTGCTTCGACGTGCCCTCTGGCCGACTCGAGTGAATGTGTGGATTTGGAATGGATTGGTGCAGGGACACGTGCGACTTTATGCCAAAAGGCGGCAATCATTGACTGAGCCGGTGATGTCTGTGTGTCGGCGCCCCACCTAGGGAAATAATTCCAACTCGAGCATGGTAAGGACTCTCCCTATGCTGTTTGCCATGTCTCCCCAACAGTGAAGCCAGAGACAGATTGGTGGGACGACTCGGTACGGCGAGAGCGACTTCTCTTCCCCGAGAGGCGAACTGGACGCAGTGGCAACCCACGACGCAGTCGCATGACAAGGCATTCCAGTGCCGGTTCTGCCCCTACTCCGGTGGTTACCTACGATCTGTCACCAGGCACGAAAGGATGCCCGCGGGAGAAAAGCCTTTCCGCTGCTCTGTCTGCAGGCGAGAGTTCACTCAAAGCTATTCCTTGCAAGCTCACATGAGGACTCGCACGGAGGACAAGCCATTTCGTTGCGAGGTTTGCCGCAAGGCGTTTGCACAAAGTACTCACTCGGCGATTCACCAACGGGTCCATATGGGGTAGAAACCGTTCCAGTGCAGCACCTGCGACAGATCCACCCATCTAAGACACGAGAGAACACACAGTGGAGATGAGCCTTACGCGTGCCAAGTCTGCGGGAAAACATTTAAGTTTGCATCGGATAACTGTGCACGAGTGAAGGATCTGTCCGATGCAACGTCTCGAAGGCTTTCGAGGCGGGTATTTATGTAGTATTTCGTCGCGTGCTTCACTGGCTGTCCAGTATTTGTTCACACGAGGGAATTCAGAAGGGAGACATTTATCGGTTCTGAACATTATCAGCCGTTGTAATCGCTCTCCATAAAAGGCTGTGCAGTAAAGCCATTGTAAATTTTTTTTTTCTTCGGCTTCTTATCGTAAAATACCACGGAAGCGCCCACTTGGTTCAAGCGCCCACTGTAACATTTCTCAAACTTGGGAAATGTGCAAATTCTATGTTAAGCGCCCGATTTGACCGGAGAAGCGCCCATGTCTAGATTAACCCAGTTTTCAGTGAAAGGGGCTGGGTGCTCCCCCGGTATTTTACTATAAATTGGGGATCATTTTCGAATTATGGCGCATGAAGTTTCGGTAGGATTTTAGTTAACAGGTTTTAATTAAGGCAGCTTGAAGCAATTGTTTTAAGTTTACCTTTTAAGAAAAGTTATTCCACAGTTCTTTGAATTTCCTTCTATTTGAACCTCGTTGTGCCCCTTTTCGGTCGAGACTGATTTGTATTCCTAATACTGTAAACGACTTATTTTTCGCGAGGCTCAATATTTCACGATTTAGGCCAAAGCTGAAGCTTCGGAATAATTTGCGGGTTCCAATTTTCGCAACATGGTGGGATCTCAATATAGATTCCAATGTGGTTACATTTTACTGGAATCGCTCGCAGGACCCATTTTTCGCAAATTGTAGGTGATGGCGACAGGTCAAGAGTTGGGGGCATCCCACGTCTTCCCACTTTTTGCAGAGCGAATGCTGGAGAGGAGGCTCGCCTTCTCTCTGCACTGAGATCGGGGAGGAGCTTCCCCCAACTCTTAACTTGTCACAGACTATAGGCAGCACAACACTGCTGCATTACTTACAGCTCAACTTTCAAACCCTTTTTATTACCGCTTATTCCGCTCTCCAAAACTGACACGTAAGCTTTGCCTTTAAGGGCGAGGATACGCAAGGGAGTTGTCGGGCAGTCGTATCGACAGAGCCTTCTGAGGAGGAACCCGCGCTTGTCCCCAAGTCGGGTGTGCGTGGCCGAGTCGGAAGCGTCGCAGTGTCACGTGGCGGCCGCACATGGCTGGGCCGTCGTGACTTTATCGACCCGCCGACGTTTAGGCGGGAAAATTTTCCGCTCGAGTTTGGAGGGAAAGACCTTCCGCTGAACTTGGCAGAAAAAATTTCCTGCTAAGCACGGCAAGAAAGTTTTAGCGGGTTCGATGGGTCATGACATCACACGCGATGTCACAGGCGGCTGCATGTGTTGCATTGTGGGATTTTAAGGTCCCATTGACTCCGACGCCAGATTTCCTCTGCGTCCTTCCACGCGACAAAAATTTGGACGCACCAAACGCGAGAAGCGCAGCTGCGTTCAATTGACCCGTCACCCGCTCTGGCCGAGCGCAAAAAAAAAACTGCGTATGAATACTGAGACAAATGCGTGCACCGAGCTACACAGCGAAACTGCTTGATCTCTCGTCCTTGCAGACAAAGACCGCCATCTAGTGGGCAGAGCGCAAAATACAAAACACATCAAAAATAGCTCAAATCTTGCTTTTGGAAAAAATCGCTGTAGTTCCGAAATGGATTAACCTACACTAATTATTTTTATGCCAATCGATTATGTATCAAAAAGTTTAGAGGCACTGGATGCGAACACAAATGTATTTAAGAATTAGTAGATTTATGCAAAAACAACGTTAAACCCAAAAGTGTCAAAAAACAACCGTTCTCAGTCGATTTTACGATCAAAAAAAAAAAGAATATTTGTACCAGATACTGAGAGATATGATCTGCACCAATCCGCCAATTAAGTATTAATCTCCTTATCATAAAAGTTTCAAGCAAATACAAAGAGCGGTTCTCATGTAGGAATTTTTTGAAAACGTCAAAAATCTTCATGTATTC
>JAZHYW010067201.1:0-14751 GCA_037355805.1 Ixodes ricinus | reverse complement strand
GCTTTTACTTTTAGTTATTTATTATGCTAACGTTTTTAACGCAACAGGCATACATACATATGCACACGCACAAAAGTTTAGCACTGCAAACAGCAAGGTTTGCACTTGCCTGTTGCTTCGTTTATTTTTGCTAAAGGGCAAGCCTTAAAATAGCGTGTCTTAGTCGAAACCTCCTTAACCTCCCCTTCCAAAAAGGCCAGGAACCCGCACCCTACTTTCAACGTTTTCTAGTTTTTGTGTGTACTTCTCTGTAAGCTCTATGGCGCAAATGTTCCACCTTTTCCCGTTATTTCCTTATCGACTGCGCATCATCCTCTTCCTAGCTTGCGCCGAACAATCAACGCGGGTCCCTTGAGATATCGCCTCCAAAGTTTTCTTGCATGCAAAACACTTTAGCTCCTTTTCCGATAGAGAATCCAATCATAATTTTGAAGTTGGGGCGCCCCCGGTGTTTCTAAGCCCTCTTTCCTGTTCAGATAGTTTCAAAAGAAGAAGAAGGAAAAAAAGAAATACACGTCCCACGTCGTCCAGAAGGCTTAAAAAAATAAGCACATTTTCCGAATAAATTGTATTTGGTTGTTTATGTTTTTTTATGTTTTTTATCGAGTTTTACCGTGAGAGACGCTGGCTGCGTTTTGCTTTGCAGTCGGCTTGTTTTTTAGTTCTTTTTATATAGATTTGTCTCTTTCCACCTTTTTTACTTTGTCGTGTCTTTTATGTCGGAGGACAGGCTAAATGAGCCTGAGTGAAAAATCGTTTTATTTTCTAAACAATGTCTTGCACGTTTTGAACTCTTTCTAGCTTAAATAAAGTTAACCCTTCTTTATCGCAGTAAAAATACGCATTTCATAGAACACGCGATTTGTCGTCGTAAGGTAATGACGACATGAGAAGATTACAAGATTGCGCGTCCTGAGCTGCAAAAGGTTGACTGAGTTTTTCTGTATTTCTATAAATGTACACTCTCAAAGTTTCTTTTTGAGTAGGTTTAGTATAGGCGTTTATATTAAATGATTCCAAAATTTGACACAAAGTAGTACACTATAATTTTTTGCGCTATTAAAAAAACATCGACTACACCCTAAATAAGTGACCTTAAAGTATATACTTAGGTAGTACTAGTAAAAAGTATGCTACAAGAATGGTTTCAGTATGCATACCGTGTTTTCTGAACACTTGTCTCACTCGGTGCGTAGCAGGCACTGGGTGTTTATTTCATCCAAGTTTTGCTCCCGTTCAAATTATAAGTCGTTAGTTTCTGGACAAATAGCAGTCCGTAATTACTAATAAAATTACCCGATTGGAAATACTTATTTTCATACTTGTATTGTTTCTTTAGTTTTGAATATTTTAGAGTCACCGCGACCGGGGTTCTTGGAAGGCATCCCTGTCACTTACGTTAACTGATGATTTGACAACTCCAAGCAGTGGGTGTTCGTGTCATCAAGATTGATCCCCATTGTCCACTTGAGCGAAGCTCATCCTTCCGCCGGGGAATTGGGGGGCAATAGCAACGCACTCGCAGTCTTAAATTTTTTCTCACTAATTCCCAGCATGAAATAGTGTGATCTCGACAACCGCTCGAGGCGACAACCGCTTTGGTATTGAGCGATACTGAAGAAAATAATTATGTAGTCTGCCTCTTTAGATAGCCCGAACTGCTTAGTATGTGAACTTTTATAAACATATACTGTCTTCGAACCGTAGTTTGATTATAGTTAGAACAAATACGGTACACTTAACAAATAGATTGATAAAAATAAAAGGGCAATTCAAACCTATTTAAAGGTACCTCAGACATGGCGAGTACATTAGAGTTTACTTGTAAATTTTCGTACTACAGAATTACTGTACTTTCTGGTGTATTGCTTTTTTAGCCAAGGGTGGGTTCGCATATTCACCTAAACGTTTCATACTTCTTCGGATAAAATCTTAGTGCGATTACTTCTCCTCTTGATATTCTTGGAATTTCTCTGAATAATTATTATTTTTGTGCGCTCTAATAGACCGTATTTTCGTGGTGACCTCCTTGATGCGCTCTGAGGTAGCTGAGTTGGGTCAAAAATAGTAACTCACGTTATTCGCTGAATTGAAGCGCTAGAATTCAAGGGTTCGTGCAAACAGTTCTACTTTTTCTTGGCTATACTTTTTTTATTGTAGTTATGCTTAAACTATTCACTTTACTCTTTGTCGCCCAACCAAACTACGTCAAATTTCAAAATGGCAACCGTCACACAAAAACGGTCTATACTTTATTCTATTATTAGCTAACAGAAGGCGGAAGCTTCACTTTTGTTGAAATTTGTGCGCCATAGTACAGAATGTTGACTAAAGCTTCAAGCCAGTGTTGTACACGTTCTGAGAAAGAGAAACGAAAGCTTGTTCCACGTTCCTTCTGAATTTCGGAACGCGTTTCCGCTATCAAGTTCCAGCTGTGAGAAAGGATCTCGTCCACGTTACCATTTTAAAAAATGGAACGGATCGTTACATATACGTTACTTTTGTATTGTGCTATTTATCATATTTAGTTAGCTCAAACTAAGTTTTTTTTTATATATCTGTCGCATCAAATGGCCACATACGAATTTGAATGCCGTATTGGAACGACACCAGGAGAAGGAAACAACCGGAAGAAAGGTTCAATTTGTTAATATATTCACCTTTAAAAATATCAGCGTTTTACCATATTCCTGTTCGTCGTAAAGTAATTCAGACAAGCCAAACGCACTGTAATCCGAGAAGGAGAAGCGGCGTTAATTTTATTATTCTTTATTAAAGGGTTATTAACATTACACGAACATTTTACAATAATCTCACACGTTTCAACCTAAGTCCCTTGTTTGAACTTAAGTTGCTTCTCGATGTTGCTGCCCCACAATACGAGCAAGTAGAGGAGAGGTAGAGCTCTTAGAAGGTCAGTCTTGAAAACTACCAGTCTTTCGTGAAGGTCGTATTCGTTGTTCAGTTTGCAGGCGGGAGAGAAGAGGAGGGGGGATAAAATTTAATTATTGTGTACCGTTTAAGTGACCAATGTTCGAGCCACAAGGATGCGTTCGATGTCTGGTATTCTGGTCTTTTGTTGTAACTGTAGGTCTTTTTCGTGGAAGTTCAGTGATGGCTGTAGTCGGCCTTAGATTTCTTGGTGTATGAGGATTCGTGGAAGCAAATAGAGTAGCTGAGTTTGAGACGTCCCTCTTTTTGTGTCTTTTCCTTCAACTAAAAGTTTCGTTTTTTCTGCTGCAGTCTCGGGCACTGGAAAAAGAATCAGTGTCCTCCAGCTCACCTTCACCTGACTGCTATCAATCAAGGACCCCACAGAATAAACGTTAAATAAGTAACAAGAACGTTAACAACATCCCGCTCTTCGTAAAAAATATTGTTTTTATCCTTCTCAGTGTTTCCCCCTTAGAAATAAAATAAAAATTACCTCGCTGGACGAAAAAAAAGGAACGTCGTTCCTTCTGCTGTTCCTTGTAGAAATACAACAAGTTCCCATTCCAGCATCCACCGATACAAGGTCGAACGGCGGCGTTCCTTCGTTCCTCCTAAAAGGAACGCGTTCCAGGAACGCCGTTCCTTGGAACGCCGTTCCGCACAACACTGCCTTCAAACCCACTCTAGACGGTGCAAAAATATGTTTCTCAACGTATTGCGCTGCGATTTACTACAGCGGTGCGGCTAGATGATGGAAGCGTGGAGGGAAAAAATAAACGGGTAAATATACCTCGTTAAAAAAAAATTTAAAACCTATTTTGTGTAATCTACGACGTCATCCTAAGACGGTATCTGCTGCTCGCGCAATGCTGCCGACAGATGTCCGCAAGCAGATTTCCCAAAACAAGCTGTTCATCCTTTTTTTTTTAAGGAGGTAAGTTTATTCTGATGAAATTTTTCACTCCTAGCTTTCACCACCTAGCCCCTTCTTTGTAGTAAATTGCGGCGCGATACGTTGTAAGGTCCATTTTTGCGCGCCGTCTAAATTGGGTTTGACACGTTAGTGTACAAGCTGTATTATGCCTTAGTGGCACGGATGGTCTCAGCCACAGTTGAATCAACGCCAGTTTGGTGAGGAGAGGGAAGGGGGACGACGCCTCAGACCAAACGTGCCATCGATGGTGCTGGTATTGCTTTCGAACGACCGTCGAGTTAACCTCGCTATCCAATTGGTTACCCACGTGTTAGGGACTGCTTTCTCCCCGCTTTTAATATACGGGCGATCCATCGATCCATTTGTCCGCCCGAAAACCTGTAATGGTTTCCCAAGCGTCCGTGACTTCACCGTGCTTGCATCATGCGCACAGTCGGCTACGTGATATGTCGCGTCAACGCTCCGTCTCACACGGAGGGAGGCCTTTCCGTGGTGTAACACGACGCCAAAACGACCGCAGTCCGCCCCGTGGGCTGGCTGGACAAATATAACCACGCCGCGCGCGCTGATTACCTAATCAATCAATCGCTCAGACAGCCGATGGCTGTGGTAGGTCGAGAGGGCCCCATTTCGTCACCGACTGCGGTTCCCTCCTTACGTCCGAAGCGTCTGTGGTTTTCACCATGCAGCTTCGATTGATTGCAGAAAGTGAGCGAACGCGCAACAGCGCGACGGTCGAGGCCTAAATAAGAGTAATAATGGCGGTAGCGGCCAGCCAGCTAACCATCCAGCCATGCTGCTGCTCGGAATGCGGTCCGGCCCGTGAGGGTGGCCAGGCGTGCACGGGTCGGCCAAGCCCCCGAAGTCGGGTCAAAGCTCGTGCGGTGGAGCAGGCGTTTTCGGGGAGGGCAGCAGACCGAAAAACAGTCGGCCAGAAACAGAACGAGGAGAAGAAGGGGAATAGGGATAGAAGCCGAGGGAGGAGAAAAAGGAAGGAAGAGGGAGAAAGCAAGGATCAACGGCAGAGGCAGCAGCAGGACTGCGCAGCGAGGAAGGTGTCCACTTTCGATTTGTCATCCTCGGTCCATTTGGTGCACGCGTCTCGTGGGTGCCACTCGACGCCCATTTGTCACAATGGATTGGGCTTGTCCGAGACACCCTCGGTCTTTACCTTCCTTCTCGCTGTCCTTTTTCTTTCCCTTTCTCTTCTGTTCCTCTTGGCCTACCGAGTAATGGTGTATCGACGTGGTGCCCATGTTTCGTCTGTTCTGCAGTCGGTGCGCGTTTCTGTTGTTTTCTGCACGTCAATCTCCACTTTGTATTGTAACCGGGCGCGACGCAGAGCAGCCGACAGGTGTTCCGGTGCCAGGTGTCGGGAAAACGCTTGTCTCTTTCACAAACGCTGCATGCATAATTAAGCATGCCCGGGCAAAACAGGGGTGTTCACTCATTCAGGGATTCTGCATACTGGTTACAAGTAGTGCGTTGTACGTGCCGTATTTGTTTTCATCCCATTATTTCCACGCGAGACGGAACCTCAGAAATCCACGCATAACTCCACATACCGTAGAAGACTGCTGCCGGCACTCGCAAGTGCAGTGTTGGAATACTGTTTTTTTCCCTTCGAAAGAAACGCTGCGAAATTGTCCTCGACATATGAAAGCCTCGGCAATGAGGTCCTGACATTATCACCTGGGATGGCGTACGGACGTCACATACTGATATATTTATTCAATAATATCATTATACTCAGTGTTCTTATAATTATTGTTTGTATTTATTTAAAAATAACACACAGCCGAGATATATCACCGCTACCCAACAAAGATAACTAAGTCTCACACAAAACGATCTTAAATTTGAGGTTGGAAAAGGATAAATCTCTTTAGAAAAGAAAGAGATTTCCACGTTTATTTCAACGAAACATGACGTCCCCTAGTCTTGGCGTGAGATACGATTCTGAGTTCAAGGAAGAAGGGACCGATTTCGCGCTTATTAGCGATTCAACTTTCTTCTCTATCCAGACCCCATAAGACTCAGGAATCGGCCCCAGACTTTAATGCATTTTTGCCGTGCTTCCTCATTGATACCGAGGCCAACATCGCGTCGGCTTGATACTCCCATGTAAAAGTCGCGCACAATCATCAAAAGCACAAACCTGAGAGCGAAGCCGTGGCCTTGGCATGCGCTTTGATATTTTATTTTTAACACAGAATGTGTTTATAGGTTGCATTTCATGTGTAAAGCGTTACGATCGAATGGGGCAAACAAAATAAGAATCACACGTAGGTTAAGGCAACATAAAGCATATACACCTCGTATCAGGTAATGAATAACCATACAAAGAAACTGCATTATGTAGACATAATTAATCAAAACTCTACTGAAAAATTTGTTTGAAATTTGAACGTGTTTATACTGGTGCCCATTCTACCATACCGGTATCCGGTTCGAACCTTTGAGTAGCAGCATAACCGAACTGCTAACCGGTTTCATCCTACCGTTCACCGGTATTATTGAACTGCTCACTGGTTTGGCTAAAAATGCACACTGTTTCGTCAAACCGCTTTTCTCTTTGAGCGATATGGGTACACCGACCTGCTCACACCGCACAGAAGCGTGGATAACCGGTCTGAAACCGCTCCCCGGTTTGGTCAAACCGGTGCGCAGTTTGATCAAACAGTTGAGCAGTTTGATCAAACCTCGCGATGAATTTGGTTATACCGCTGCTTCAATGCCAAAAGAAAAAGAAAGAGGAGAGAGAAAGCAGGCCCGCTCTCGGGGACTCTTGGGATTCTTTGGTAGTACAGAGCGCTCCGCTGACCACATCTGACTGGACTCTCGGGTAAACTGCTGCAGGGTAAACCCTGCTTCTCCTTGTCTTCGCCCTACTCCGTTTGCTCTTACGACTAACCACAGCGGACGCTACGAACCGTCTTAGGCAATCCAGTGCCATACACGTACCACTTGACAAAGGGGCCCCACGCGTCACTGTGCCATTCCTGAGAGCCCATATGTATGTGACACTCACACGGCATTAGGTTGGTGCCGATGGATTGCAATATCCGATGAAATCATTCGTAAGGTAAAACAGATGTAGTGCTTTATTCCTTGCATCTTATCGTAGCAATAAATAAACACCGCCGCTGTCTCTCCACTTGTCTGTGTCCATGTGCTTACTTTCGGGAGTTCTAGAAAACGGGTTCAGCACGCATTCGAACTCGCCGTAGCGGTTAACGTAATCTGCTGCGGGAGGGTGGTTCCACAGTCGGCCTTCTCGCCTGACTCCCTCTTATCTCATTCAGACCTCTACAAGTCAAACCAAAGCAACGCCACTCCACTCCGTGGCGAACTGGCTTCTGGAATTAAACTTGTGCAATGCACTGCATATACGGGGCGCTTAACTTTAAAAGGACAATGAAATTATTTTTTAACTTCTTTCTCCTTATCTTTAATCCTCAACTCAAACACGAAATGACAAATCACGTGGTCGTGACGTGCTTGGGCTCCGGATGCGATGCCTCCAAGCTTCCACCGAGCTTCTTAAGCACGCCATAGAACTTCTCATTTCCAAGTGATGATAAGTGCTATCACGGCACCTCTTGGCCACGAACGCGAATCAAGCTCTTCGTCAACGGATTGATTGTGGACGAGCGAATACGTCCAAGTGACCCAGTGCTCGTGTTCAATAAGTGAGCTGGGTTCGGTTGACGTGCTTGGGCACCGCAAATGCATCATAGTGAGGGGGGCATCGGTGGCCGAGTGCGCTAGCGCACACCAGCTCGGAGCGCGTGGAGCGAAAGCTCGCGCTGCATGAACCCAGGATGCCTGGTTCAATCCCCAACCCCTGCCCGTTTCGATCTGGATGAGCATCGTACCGGCGTGCGGTCGTATACCACTACTGCGTGGTGCACGTTAGAGACCCCAGGTTAGCGGTTGTACCGCACAGGCTGTATTCTTCATCTACAGCTGGGAGACAAGTCGTCCGTTGAGGCTGACTAAGTTCTAGGCTTTATAAACATACACACAACCCAATTTTACCTTTTTCTATTCGTCGTTAGGTATCAGACAGAGCGAATAATGAAGCAATTACGATTGTGCTAGTACGGGAAGCGGGCGAAAACGCAGCTACGGCAAAGTCAAGTGAACGCAGGTCGACGTACGCCGAACGCCATGCGAGTTCACTCTGTGCATTAGTTTGCAACCTCGAGAACAGCCACTGAGACTAGTACTCCAGTTTTATAACACGCCTTGCTTCGCCGGTCGCTATTTTCAATCAGGCTAACGAGGTCCATGACGAACCTCGCTGTACGCAAATGCGTTCACGCGCAAACATGCCTCTTGCTACGTCGCTGTGAGGAAATTGGCCACAGGAATTATGAAAACGCAGTCGCGGTGTTGGTGTGTCCATATCATTGAATGTGCAGGTTTCTTCGGCATACGTCTTTCAGCCCTAACGCTTCGTGTTTTGCAAAGTTTGCGATTATCTGGTAGTTTATCGGCAGCAGTTTCACGTCCAGCGGCATCACACTCGTTAGTGTTGCACTCGTATTTTTGCCGAGGTGTCACTGACCAAAGCTCTTGTCCCGCAGAGCACTACCCTTCGACTAGATTTGTTGTGGTGTGTTCATGCGAGTAGTAATTCTGGAAAATTGTAGTGTTGCTACATTATAGGCACTGAAGTTATTTCACCTCACAAAGATATATTATTCAGTAGGGTACGCGATGTTAAATACAGTTTTATTCGCTTTTGGCAAGTATTCTCTATTGCTATTCTATTTGATTATTATCCCCCCCCCCCCCGTTGACTACCCGTTGACAGACTCCTACTCCCAGAGTGCACCTGAACCGCTAGGGGCGCTGCTTTTTTGCATATCGCCCCTTCACTCAGCACCTGGAGGAGGTGTATCACGGGCAGAGTAACAGCGTTTCGACTAACATAAATGCGGACAAAGCCGCAATTCGCGGCAGGTGTCGCACCGTTAGCTGCGCCGTGGTGTGTTCGAAAACAAGCAAATGGATGGGAATAACTTGCGTAAATAAGTAACTCTGTCCTACCTGGTTATACGTCGTCGGCGGACGAAAATAAAGTTGCGCGAGGATCACACGACGTGATGCGTTTAGATAGCCTCAGCGGTCCTGCTCATTAGACGATATGAAAATGACGATCGATTGACATGGCACCGATCCTGCGGCGTACGGAGATCTGATATTGAAATAACGTTGCGTTGATTTAGCCTCGATACGATGTTCATGAATAAATGATTTTAAGCGTGGTGATGTGTTTTCTCGTCAAGTTTAGGGGGAACTGAATTGGTGCTTAGATCACTTCACGTCAACTTTTTCCTCTAAATTTAGCTGAGGAACCTGAATCTGTTTGTAGGTCCCGCGACGTCGGGTCACGTGACATCAATTTCCCCTCAAAATTTAGTGGCGAAACTGAATTGGCGAATAGGTCACATGACGTCAATTTTTCCGCGAACTTTAGTGGGGAAACTGAATTTGTCTGTAGAGTCCCGTGACATCAGGTAACGTGACATCAATATTCCCGCCGAATGTAGCCGAAAAACTGAATTGGTTCATAGGTCACGTGATGCCAATCTTTCTGCTAAATTGGCGGGGAAACTGATTTGGTGCATAGGTCACGTGACGTCAATTTGTCTGCCAAATTTAGCGGGAAAACTGCGTTTACGCTCACGCCGTCGAAAAACCGGGGAACGAGCCACTAACAGCTGACGCTGTTAAATTATATTGACCGGTTGTGGTGCCGAGTGGCTCTGGCGAATCCACAGAGCGACACCGATGACGCGGAGCACTCGGTGTTCCGCAATCATCACATTCTGACCGATGGTCAGCGCACTATTTTTAAAGTTAGCCTTGTACATTAAGGGCTCGTGAATCTGGCATCGACGAGAGGACTCTAAAATTCACATTCGAAATTAAAGTGCCCTTTGAGCTCAATACAACAATCCAGGGTTCCATTTAATTGAAATAAATAGCACCCCCAAGAAAGGGGGCTGAAGAGTCTGAGATAGTAATAAGAACGCGTGTCCTTTAGCAGTGAGGTGTAGATTTAAGATCGGTTAAGCACGAAAAGCAAAAAGAAAGGCTCGAGGGACACTTAAGCACTTCTTATGAGTTGTGCAAGCGAAAGTATGAATGTCGTTTCTCCGCTCCTTTGTTCGCCTGCGACTGCCGTGGACGGCCACGTCTCGGCCGTGGAGCCGCTCGGAGTGTGCCCGAAAGCGCTCTGCCTCGCTCGGCGGCCAGACGCTTCGTTTTACCGGCGCGCTGGCGGCGCGGACCAGCAGCGCCATTGGGTGGCGGTCCTTGAAACTGACGCGCGGCAGCCAATGGGAGCCTCGCAGCTTATCCATCACATTTTGGCTTCACTTGGTTCCATTTGTAGAGGGGAAACTAGGTGCCGTATGGCTCGGCTTACGCGCGGCTTCAATGCTGGGAGCCATCATAAAGCGGCTTCACTTGGCTCCATTGAGTGAAAAGAGTTTAGGTGCCGTTTGGCGCGGTTTCAAAGCTGATGACGTCGGCTCGCTCCATGGGACAGTTAATGCTTTTGCATTAAAATGCTACAAGGTGAAAGACAGGTCTGTGGGCTCGGCTACAAGCCGATTGTCGGCTAAAATTTATACGGCTATAACACAAAGCAAATTTACCTAATACTTCGTCTCACCCTACTATGAACTAAAGGCAAAGCTACTACCGCCAGATCCAATAACGATCCACTTAGAAATTTCGTGGTAAATCGGTTCGATGCACGTATGTGTGCACGCGTCTTGGATCACTGATGGGGATGGGCGGTCAGTGGTTCAAATCGAGTAGAACTGAGTGAATCAACAATTTGACTTTCCAAAGAAAGCCATGACATACAGGCTCTTTGCAGTGTCGATGGTAATGATGCAGCGCTTTTCGATTTGGAGCATTATTCGTCCACTCCCTAATCAATGTTAACCATGTCACAGTTTAGCGTGAAACGCGATTGGACTTGGCGGCCCGTGTCTTTGGCCTTCAGTCCATCATAGGATGACCAGAGGTCGGCACTTTAGGTCGCCCTCGCTCACCCTCACCCTCACAGTCACTCACCTTCAGCCCTTCACTCACCCTCACTGAACCTCACGGCCCTCATTCCCCTCACGCACTCATGGCCCTCACGCCCCTCACGCACTCATACCCCTCACGCCCCTCACGCACTCACCACCCTCACGGCCCTCACGCACTCATACCCCTCACGCCCCTCACGCACTCACCGGCCTCATGGCCCTTCACACCCCTGACTCACTCACCCCCTTCACGCACTCATGGCCCTCACACCCCTCACGCACTCATACCCTCAAATTCCTCACGCACTCACCGCCCTCACGGCCCTCACCTCCTATCCCTCACGGCCCTCACGCACTCATACCCCTCACGCCCCTCAGGCACTCATGGCCCTCACGCCACTCACCGCCCTCACGCCCCTCACGCACTCATGGCCCTCACGCCCCTCACACCCACGGCCCTCATGCACCCCCTCACGCCCCTCAGGCACTCATGGCCCTCACGCCACTCATCGCCATCACGCCCCTCACGCACTCATCGCCATCACGCCCCTCACGCACTCATGCGCCCTTACGCCACTCACCGCCCTCACGCCCCTCACGCACTCATGGCCCTCACGCCACTCAGGCCCGCTCTCAGACGGGGCTATTTCGCCCAGCAACTTGACGCCGCAACACCAGCAACATGGGCCGCCTGCGTCCACACGCAGCAACCAATTGCTGCAATTTGTCATCATCATCATGAAATTTGATTTTTCTTGCACTATTCAGACACATAATTACGCGCTATAAACGTGTTTTTATGCATTTAAATCTTCTTGAGAATACTAATTCATCTTTTCTGAAACGCAAAAGTAAACGGTCAGCTAGAACGATAGGGACAAAACACAGACAGGGAGAAACAGAGATATACACACCGCTGTTTCTCCCTGTCAGTGTTTTGTCCCTATCGTTCTAGCTGACCGTTTACTTTTGCATTATGTACCAACTAGCTCAACTTCAGTCTGTTTTTCTGAAACGGTTTATTTCCAAAGACGATCAATTTCAAACCAGAACCAAGTCTTTAGCTGTCATCATCACCGGCACGAGGTATCACGTGAAAATATCGCGTCCCTGATTGGCCTGCAGCCGCTTCAAACGTCTTCGAATTGCTCCAAGCTGCTCGCTTGTTTCGAGCCGGACCTGATCTCAGCAATTCATGTCGATCTAGGGAGAGCTAGGGAACAACCCGCCAGCAACACCAACATTTCTGTTTTTCTGAACGGTTTATTAGGATGCGGAGCATCTCTTGCTCAGGTCTATGTCCCGCGGCGTCGTAGTCCGCACCCACACTACGCACGCGCAACTCTCCTCCTTCCCTCTCTCCAACAGCTGCGCGTTACTCTCTCCGCTCTCTCTCTCTACCAGCTGCGTGCACTGCGCGTGCGTTCGATTGTACTCACACCGCGCGCGCGCGCGCAACTCTCCTCCTCTAGTCTCCTCTCCTTCAAGTGTGAAAAAAAATAAACGGCGAGCGGCGAGCGTTTCAAGTTTCTCTGCCGCGAGCCGCGACGAAGGCGCGCGTAGGGGTAACGCTAGGGCAGTCGGGGGCGCCATCTCTCGACGTCAGCACGCAACCGACTCTTTCCTCGGAACCAACACGATGCTCCGCATCACCCCATGGTTCCCCTCGGGAAGATGGTGTAATTTTTTTCAAACACGATCAGTTTCAAATTAGAACCAAGTCTTTAGTTGTCATCATCACCGGCACGTGGTATCACGTCAAAATATCGCGTCCCTGATTGGCCTGCAGCCGCTTCAAACGTGTTCCGAATTGCTCCGAGTTGCTCCGCTTGTTTCGAGCCGGACCCGATATCAGCAATTCATGTTGATCTAGGGAAAGCGAGGAACAACCCGCCAGCAACACCAAAATTTGCGGAGAAAGTTGCTCCGTCTGAAGCGGGCCTCACGCAATCACCGCCCTTACGTCCTTAAAAGGTTAAAACAGCGCAAAAAACAACGGACAGGGTAAAGGAGGACACAGACAGAGCGCTGACTCACAACTAAATTTTATTGAACGCAACGGTGCAATATATATACGCACAATTGAGAACAAAAAAGAAGAAAATCAGCCTAAAAAACACAAACACACAAAACAAAAGCACAAAAAACGAAGTATCGCCTCTAAAAGACATAAAGAGGGCACGCGCGAAAACCAAGCTAATCAAGCGGCCAGAAAATTAATCTCCTTCCTAGATAAGGCAACAGAAGGCCTGCTGACACACATGACACCCAATCTTTCTATTTCTAGAGCCTCCAGAATTTCACGTGTCAGCTGGTCCCGGTGACGTTTAACGACCTCGCACTGTTGGAACTGAGGCTGGCAGCTGCAGTCACGGCAATGTATGCCAAGGTGACCGGAAACCGTCGAAGAGACGTTGTAAGCATGTTCCCTTAGCCTGTCATTGAGACAGCGACCTGTCTGGCCAACATAACGCCTGCCGCAAGACAGAGGAGGGAATACACAACTCCCTCAGCGCAGGTGACGTAACGATTGCGATGCTGCGTAGTGCAGGCCCTCGCCTCCCTATCAGAGGGATTAACGGCTCTGCACAATCTTGACAGCTTGTCAGGAGCGGTGAACAACACGTCCACATCACATCTGCCTGCAATACGTTTGAGGTTATGGGCCACGCCGTGCATATACGGAATGACGGCGAATTTTCTTCTTTCCCGTCTTTTTCTACTGCTGGAAGGGATATCGCTCGTCTCAGGCCAAGTTTTGGTTTCTTTGAGCAGTGACTCAGCAACAGCTGTCAACACGTGTGAGGGGAACCCAGCGACAGTGAGGCGTTCAGTTTGCTTATCGAAGCTAGGTTGAACTTTGTGAAAGCAAGACCTTCGCAAAGCATGTGTGTAGCAGGTCTTCGCGATTGCACGTTTTACAATTTTTGAATGCGCGGACTCAAAGGGCAGAAGAGGCTTGCCGGCCCGAGGTTCATAAGCCCAGCATACATGGTCCGGGCACATTGTTAAAGTTAAATCCAAAAATCTTATACATCCGGCTTCAGGTACTTCATGAGTTAAAACAAGTGGCGAAAGACAATCGGAAAAGATGCCTAAAATATGAGTCATCGATGAATGAAAGGACAAGACGTCAGTTTTTAACAGGACTAAAAAATCGTCTACATAGCGGAAAACCTCTTGCAACCTTGGTACCCTCAAGGTGTTCTAGAATGATGCGATCGATGCTTGCTAAGAACAAGTCGCTAAGAACAGGGGCGATGCAAGATCCAATGCACACTCCTTGACGTTGCAAGTAAACAGTACTCTCCCAAGTCGCAAAGGTCGACCTCAGGTACTTGTCAAGGAGCTCTAAAAAACCGTCGATTGATATTCCAGCCGTATAAAAGGTTGAAACAGCCGTAGGCTGTTTTAACCTTTAAGGATGTCATACCAACTCGCCCAGACTTCAACTTTAGCCTTACGTCCTTCACCCTCATGGCCCTCACCTCACGCACTCACCGCCCTCACTGCCCTCACGCACTCATACCCCTCACTGTCCTCACGCACTCATGGCCCTCACGCCACTCACACACTCACCGCCCTAACGCCCCTCACGCACTTGTGGCCCCTCACCCCCTCACGCACTCACCGCCCTCCCGGCACTCCACACTCATACCCCTCACGCCCTGCCTCACCACCCTCACGCCCCTGGCCTCGCGGCCCTCTCGCCCCTCACCGGCCCCCGCCCTCACGCACCCCCTCACGCCCCTCATGTACTCATGGCCCTCACGCCACTAACCGCCCTCACGCCCCTCACGCACTCATGGCCCTCACACCCATCAC
>JAZHYW010067199.1:0-126201 GCA_037355805.1 Ixodes ricinus | reverse complement strand
TATACATCGTGCAAAATACAAGTCTGCATACACAGATTCGAACGCGAGTCACCGCGAGATCCGTGCTTCGAATGCCGCACGGCAATGAGTTCGAGAAGAAGACAAGGCACGTGGCTTTCGAACCACGGATATTGTGGTGACTCGATCGTGCTTGCAGACTGCCGTTTGTATATGATGTAGGAGCAGTGTGACCCCGGCTACACTGCTACCTATATACAATATTACGTCCATAACGTTTGAGCTACAGTAATTCTGAAACAAGTCGTTTGTTGGTCGCGGGAGCCCCGTCCGCGGGAAGGCGACAGTTGGACGAGAAAATTACGAGAATTGCTCTTAAATGTGGTGAAAGACTTCGTGGACAACGAATCTAAAATGATTCCTAAAAATTTCACGGCCCTTTCTAAGCAGCTTAATAAAGAAAGGCTTACGCAGTACAAGGCGATGCAAGCATGCTATCGGATTTCAAAGACAACCACGCAGTCATGTCGGCAGAAATGGTTTTTGCTCGAATATTGTATACTCTAAGAAGATCTAAGGCGTCCCTAACTTTCCCGCAACACAACGGGGAGAGCAAATCTCTGCAGTCTACAGACGGAGCTAGATAGGCGAATGATGGAACTGAAAATATGTTAGACCTATAGTATCCCGGGTCTCCCGTAACGGTGTCAATTTTTTCCTCGTTTCACTTGGAAAATGGGAATATTCGTCATAATTAGGGCTGGCTACCGGTATTTAGTGAAGAACACCGATTATGAGAGGACGTTTAGAGTATTCCTATGCGTCTGCGAGAAACTAAAGCAGGCGTGAAAATATGATCGGTCGTTTGCGGAAATGGTTCTGGAGAAACGAACACTTAGTGACCTCACTTGTGATTCAGTATTAGCTTCTTGTCATTCGGATCCGTTTTTTTTTTTCGTTCTTTGATAAAGGGTGTTTCTAGATAAATTGTAGACACATTCATTTTGATTTTCGGGTGCCTGAAAATAAAGAAAGCTGACAATCCTACCTATAATGATTCATTCGCGAAAAATATAATTAATAATAATACCACTTTTTTTTTTGCTCTCACCTCGTCATTTTTTTGTGTGATATTTTTTTTTCTTGTGATAGTTGTATTTTTTGCATCGAAACCCCTAAAACAGTTTGGAAGCACTGTTGACAATCAGAATAGTGACTAAGCCTAGCTCAGCTTGGTTTTCGTGCACGGTTTGAATCGATTCGCACTTGAACCCTGAGAACCTGTTCAAACCTGTTCTCTCCGAGCGAGAACTGTTTTGAACCGGTTCTCACCAAACCGGTTATCGCCAAGTGTGAACCGGTTCGAACCGCTTCGCTTTTTGTGAAACCGGTAACCGAACCGTTATTTAGAATGCATCACCAAACCGGAACCGAACTGGAACAAACTTCAAGGCTTGTGAACCCTAACCGAACCGAAATAATGACCGGTTTGACTCCCTTCCTCTAAACGTAACGCTGAACATTGAGCACTACGGCCTCGCTCCGTATACGTTCCGGTGTAGCAGACCATTCTGATAAGCGCCTTCACAACGCTAACAACTTTGTCTGCTGGGCAGTGGAACGCGTGCTGCATGCACAGCAGCTCTCTTCTGCGACATACCAGACGCTGCACACGCGTGCACGGCCAACACCACCTATAGAATAATCAAAGCCCGTGAATCATGACGTCATCGCAGTGAGATCGAGCCAAGACGCTGATTGGACACGAGCGACGCGTCAGCGTTCGGTTGGGCCTCGTGTCCAATGAACGCGTCGAAGGACGCTCGGCATCGGGCTCGGGTCCAATGGCTGAGTTGGAGCCCTCCGACTGCGAATGACGTTTCATCGAGGAACAGGATGTTGCTCGCAGGCCTCGACTACTCTACGGTGGTGTCGGCCATGGCCCAGTGACTGGGCGTTCTTTTTCTCCCGAGTGACTGAGCGCTGAAAAAGGTGGCAACTTTTGAACGCCTATTTCGGAAGCGGCTCGCAGTAAGCAGCGGCCGCCTGTGACGCGGACCTTTCTCTCCGCGTTAGCGAGGCGCTACAACAAGAGAAAGCGTTACGGCGGAAAACAACAGGCGTCTCTGCGAAGAGCCGCTGCATGACGGCGGGACGTGTCGTACGAGACCGATGTCTCCCGGAAAAAGAAACGTCGAACTCCTCCAACTAAGGGGGCAGGGGGGCAGCAGCAGAGCCCGCCGACGTCTATACCGAAGTCGTGGGGGTGATGAATGGAGACACTTCTACGCGCGTCGCTAAAGCCGCGGCTACTGCATGGTGGCCGCCGCTTGGACGCCTTCACTAGACGTGACAAACTGCCCGACGCCTCCACGAACCCGTGGTTGCGCAGGAGCCGTGCATTCGTCACACACACACACACACACGCACACACACAACACACACGCACACACTCCCGGATTGCTTTTGGTGACTTGGAGGAGGCTTTGCGAAGGCTTACTGAGGCCTTTGTCCTCGGTAGTCTGGTAAACAACAAAGGCTGCTCGCAGACATCTACACAAAATGCATGGTATCTCTGAAAGAGAGAATAAAACTTGTCGCCAAACTCACTGCGCAAGTTGTCATTGAAATACGATAGCATTTTGCACCGTCTTATACTGCGCTGAGGTTTCTTCAACAAACTGCTTAGGAAATGTAATGGAAATCCTAGTATTAATGTTCTGTCGACGTACATGAAGTCTTCTATCACATTTAAAGCCAATTCAAATAATTTTCTGTATTGTCTACTTCCCGCGAACAACCAATGCCTTTTATTGTAGCTTTACTGCAATTCTAATGTGTCCCTCTTACTATATGTTTATAAACATATTAAGACAATTGGTATTTGCCGCTTAGAAGGTTATTTATTATATTGCAATAATTGAGTACATTACGCACTGTATGCATGATTGATGTCGTGTATTACCGTATAACATATGCGTTCCGCCCGTTTCGTTGCCTACAAACTGATTGAGGAACGCGAAGATGCCAAGAACCACTCAAAAATAAACTTTTTTTTTCAACGAAAAAGTTAGTTTGGATTAGATGCCAAAATTTTAGACCTTGGCGTTCTCCGATTTTAAAGTTATACGCAATTTTCGGAAATTTCTGAAAATTTCGGAAACTCTGAAACTTTGGAACCTGGTTCGGACCCGTACCTCTACCTGTGAACAGAGACTGAGCGTTAGGCGATGCCTAGATTATTTTTTAAATTAAAAACAACAAAAAACGCCGTGAAGCGTTTATGAAGCATGAAATACTTTATAACGGAGTCCCCCAATTTCGAAGAAATGGCAGCGCCCTTTATCTCCAAAGCCCTGTAATGCATAAAATGCAATATTTATGGTGCGTTCCTTCAAAATTATTTACGAGACATTAAACCGTCGTCACGGGGAGAGAAGAAGAGCCTTATTTATTAATTTTTTTAGCAATTTCCCCGGCACGTGGAGGGGATGCATAGGTCAGGTGGCGTCGAGTTCCCCGCTAAATTTGGCGGGGAAACTAAACTGGCGTATAGGTCACCTGACGTCAATTTTCCTGCTAGACTTAACGTAGAAAATACATTAATCTGTCGCGTGTCGTCGAGTCACGTGACGTGAATTTTCCCGCTAAATTTAGCCGGAAAACTGAAGGTGTTTAGATTACGTGACCTTCAATTTCCCCGCCAAATTTAGCGGGGATACTACATCGGTGCTTAGGTGACTAGACATCGGGTCAAGGGACGTCAATTTGTTTCGCTAGATTTAGCGGGAAAACTAAATAGGCATATGTCTCCTGACGTCGATTTCCCTGTATTTGGCGGAAAGACCTAATTGGTTGTAGATCACGTGACGTCGGGGAACGGGAGATCAATTTATGCCACGTGACCTAAACAGCAATTTAGTTCCCGTGCTAAATTTACAGGGAAATGAATGGACGGACGGACGGGCACTTGAGCATCACCAAGCTAGCCCAAATTTTCTTCTTTCTGATGAAATGGTTCCTCTCAAAATGCCAACAAAGTTGATTTTGTTAAGCGGTGGACCAAGTTGTTTGTATTTGTAGCGCTAGTTGAACTACTTCATAACGTGATTCGAACGATACGGCGTTGGCAATATGGGGGTTGTAAATGGCAAAGGCATTCTCTATTAATATCCTTCCAATTTGCAGTGCGATGCATACTTTAGTCAAAAGCGATGACATTACGTTTCACTGACCTCTTCGTTCTCTTCAGACATCATCGCATCATAAGTGTGTTCTTTTCCTTCTTTGCTGTAACCTTTCTTTATTTCAATTTCTTTCGTCTTAAATAAAAAAAAATAAACATGCAACAACAACCATTTCAGCACACCAAACCTTCTCAGCTCGTTCGGGTATCCATCGTATCAATCGCACCGATTCGAGAAACGCATCATCAGTAAATGGGGACCAGCACCGACGCCAAATAAGGCAACCTCGGCTAATATTCGCAGCCCGGAAAAGTATATACCCCGGTATACAAGTGCGGTCGTCGTTATCGGCAACATCAAAACAAAACGTCTTGTTGCCCGTTGGCGGCGTGGACCTCCAACTTCCGTTACGATTATTGCTATTATCCCGGCAGGTCCTAATGCCACGTTCTTACGGGGAATTACGCTCCTCATCATGAATCGTTCCAACCGAAGAATCCATTAGGAGGCTTTGGCATGGATCTCCCCACGTGGCCCGATATAATTGGGCTTTTTTTTTCGGGCCCCTCGCATTGCGTACTCGAATATCGCGTATTGCGCAATGGAATGGCGTACATTGAATACTAGAATATCGCATATTTTACATTGGAATGATCTTATATTGCGCACTAAAATATCGCACATTATATACTGAAATAATGCAAATTGCATGGAATATTCTATATTGCGCACTGGAATAGGAGCCGGGCATATGTAGTGCATGGATCAGTCGGTGAGGTGACGTTGGTTTACCCTACACCTGAGGAATAGGCCTCTCGCCAAATCGAAGCGATCCTAGCGGCGTAGTGGCGTGCAAAGCGTTTTGGTTACCTTTTGGCCAAAGTCTCGGTTTCGTTTGGCCAACGTCAATTGACGCCATCCCGTGACGATTAAATACAGTGCATACAATATCCAATATGCGACTTCCCTTAAATTTATGGTGTTTCCTACCAATGCGGAAAAAATGCTGCATGGGGCACGTTTTTGGGGGCTCCCGACGTACCAGAGTGTGTGCGCAGGTAAACAAAGGAACAAGAAGAATTGTACTGTGCCGATCCTCCTGTTTTATCGTCTCCTCAATGTCCTAGGCTTCTTAAATGATCCGTGACCCGGGAGGGTCAGGCTGCACTCTGGAGTGGTTGTGCTGGCCGCCAGAAAGGTAGCGGACGCGGCAGGCCTTACTCCTACTCCTCGCCAAGTCTGGGCACGTCCTTACGACCGCTAGAGGTACGTGTTTCAACGGGGGCTCTCACGAAGATGAATGGGCGTAAAGCGAGCGAGCGCCGACTTTATTTTCATGCAGTGCTAAGATGTACTACTTTGTCAACGGGGCAATCGAAATCAAACTACGCCACTCCTGTCCATGGTCAAAGAAGTCCCATAATGCAACTCGCGCAGTGTTGCATGCAGGGATGTTTGATAGGAGTCTATTGAAACCGAAGAAGCACAAACCATGCCGCTGGCAGGCAAGTGTGGCCACTAACATAAAGCGAAGTTATGACCTATACGCCAAAGCGCTTTTTATAAACAAGCCTGCGTCAGCTGGAGGCACTGCCTGTGCGCTGATTCGAGATTCAAGTGGTGTGAAGCGTCTGCGAATACACAGTGCCGAAAGCAACGCCACCGAAGTGGTGTGATGGATCAGTACATGTCTGTTCGCCAATAAACAAAACCTTTTTTTTTTCAGACCAAATATTTTGTTGTTTTGTTTGATTCCAATCATGTAAACTTCTTGAGAGAGGGG
Organism: Ixodes ricinus; assembly: GCA_037355805.1. Classification (NCBI taxonomy): domain Eukaryota; kingdom Metazoa; phylum Arthropoda; class Arachnida; order Ixodida; family Ixodidae; genus Ixodes; species Ixodes ricinus. The sequence goes on along the minus strand of JAZHYW010067199.1, from coordinate 120,273 downwards.
AAAAGGCGCGGGGGGGGGGGTTGACGATGTTGAAGCAAAAAACAGTATTCAATCAATCAATCCCTTATTTATTTCACATCTGAAACTGATGTAGGCTGCAGGGGCAAAAAGTCAAAAGTTTGACTTGACAAGGCCTCTGCAGCCTTACAATTGACACACGACGAAATACTACACATCAAGTATTAATATTCAGTTTTCAACTTTTAACATTAAGCAGAAAAAAAAGAAAAAAGAACAGCATCAATAAATGACACTATCAAAGATAGCAAACAAAATGAATATATATAAGGCACATGACGACATATTTAGGTACATGCAGGACTGTAAAAATAATAATCGTAGTACCTCAAGAATAACTGAAACATACAGAACACACGATCCCACAATAAAAGTAAAATTTTAATGCAGAAAAAAAGATTATAATTGTACTGAGATTCAGTTTCTCGATATTTGTGAAATTATGCTTTTGAAGTTTATTTAGAACAAATGGAAGATTATACCTTAGCATTTGGAACCCGTAATTTGTACGATTTTTTTTATTTTCCAATGCTCCCCTCACGAACGTCATGTATCCAGATATTTGGTGTTAGGTTTGAAATATGTCCAAGGAAAGGCTCGTCAGAAGTTAGAACGGAGGGCTGATCTATTTCGCGTCAGTAGAGTATACTCATATAGGTTAGGGACAGTTATTAGACGTAGTTCTTTCAATAATGGAGGTGTATGCGTATCGAAAGGAACATTGACTATTGTGCGAACAGCCTTTTTTTCAAGAAGGTGTAAATTGTTAGCATTTGACAAAGATGTGGTATACCACACTAAATTACAGTAGTTCAGATGGGGTACAAAAAGGGCCTTGCATATACCGTATTTTCCGGACTATAGTCCGCATCCGGTGCACAATCCGCAGGGGCAAATTTGGAGTCAAAAACCAAAGTATTTGCTTAGATAGTCCGCACTCGGTGCATAGTCCGCACCCCGTGCATAGTCCGCACCGCGTGCATAGTCCGCACTTAGTGCCTATAGTCGTAATGTAAAAAGTATCATACACAGCACACTTTGACAGATGCCTACTGTTTTAGCACGCAAAGAAGCTTTATCGCACATAAATCAACATTAATATAGTACGTTACTCATAAAATCCTTCAGGACTTGTCACAGTGAACGATCTAGAAAAAATGAAATCATTGCATAGTCCGCACCTCTATATAGTCCGCATCGGGTGAATTTTAAACTTTTAAACATTATAGTCCGCGGACTATAGTCCGGAAAATACGGTAAGCATTTTTATATGACGAAGCAATAAATTTCTGAATTGACATAGTTTGCCAAGCACTCTTGATAGATTTTTAACAACATTATTTACGTGATAATCCCAAGACATATGTTCATTAAAATAGACTCCGAGCGTTTTGACGTTCGGGACGATTTCTATGACAGAGGGGCCCAAGACAATATTAAAAGAAAAAGAAACACGTCTATTCTTAGGTTTAAAAAGGACAGCCTTGCTTTTGCTCGTGTTGATTATTAGTGAGTTAACTTCACTCCAATCATATAGCTTCTCTAGTAAAGCATTCGTTTCATTAACAAGGTTTTCTATCTTTGTATCTGAAAAAAATAAACTGGTAGCATCGGCGTAAATGATGAAGGATGGGGCTGTGCTGATATTAACAATATCGTTAATGTATAGATTAAATAACAAAGGACCTAAAATGCTACCTTGCGGTACTCCAGCTCTAATGGGTAAGACAGAAGAATTGTGTCCATTTATTACGACATATTGCTGGCGAAATTTAAAGTACGATTGTAAAAGAACTAAAGGTACACCACGAACTCCATAGCGCTCGAGAGTATGGTCAATACGGTCGAACGCCTTCGAAAAATCAATGAAGACGCCTTATATTAACTTTTTTCTTCAAACGACTTTAAAATTAACTCCTTCTGCTTTAGCGAGGCGAACTCCGTTGATTGACTCCTACGAAAGCCGCCGCACTGTGAGCCAGAAATTAATAAAAAAATTAGTGCAGAAACTTGTGACTGTATTGTAAATAATCCTTTCAAGGCATTAAAAAAAAAAAAACAGGAAGTGTTGATATTGGCCTATAATTCGAAAATTCATTTTTGTCCCACCTTTAAACAAAACAATGACTTTTGTAGTTAGCATCTTTTTAGGAAAAATACCACTGGACAATGAGAAGTTTATAACGTTTGTTAATATAGGTGACTGAACAACACAAACTGAGAGATCTTGTTAACAAGATCTCTGAGTTTTGGTTTTTATATTACTTCAGACAAGTTTGTTTTCAAAGAAACAGCTGATCGCATGTTGTCTGTCGTCTGAATGTGAGTCTTAAACTTGCGTCACACTGCTTATGCCCGAGTCCCACTAGAGCGACAAACAGAAACAAACGACAGCGACAAGCCTCAAACACATGCAGCATTCTCGCGATGGTATTTACATGGCAGGCGTTTATGTCGCTCGGTGCTCGTGAAGTAAGCACGTGCGATTGCAAGCCTGCCAAAGATATCCTCGCGTGCATGCTATACTTCGTTTCACCTTATGTGCGAGCGAAGGCAAGCTGGAAGCGCGAGCACGAAAGCTCCGTGCGTTCAGGCTTTGCTCGAGCGCGCGAGCTGGGGAGAAACGCAAAAGCGCTGCTCTCGCGCTTCTAGCTTTGGCTTCGCTCGCAGATAAAATGAAACGAAGTATAGCACTCGTGTTTGGGCATAGCTTCCTTTATTCTACAAAGCCTGTCCAATCGCGAAAGACTAGTTTTGAGGCTTGTCGCTGACGGTTTGTTTCTGTCTCGCTCTAGTGGGACTGGAGCATAAGGACAGTCTGCATAGAGATTCGAATGCGAGTCACCGCGAGGCTTCGCGCTTCAAATGTCGCATGACAATGAATTCAAGGAGGAAACTTGTCACGCGGCATTCAAACCACGGATATCGCGGTTACTTGTGTTTGCAGACTCTCTTTTGTATGAAGTACGAGCAGTGTGACCCCGGCTTTAGGACTTTCCTCGTGTTTCTCCGGAATGTATCGACGAACCAAGAAGGGGTGCGTTGTCCGCGCTGCCCCGTTGTTTTAGAGAATCTGTGAGCGTCTATGGTGAAGGTTTTAAGGGCCTCTCTCGCTCCTAGAGTTACGCCATGACTCGGAACTTGCCTCTTGAAAAGAACTGAGGAAACTTCGGCAATGGGCTAAATGCCGAATCCGTAAAGACAGAAGCACTACTCACCACACGCTAAACGTTCTTCGTTAAGTGTGTAAGGAAATATTTTACCCTGAAAACAAGAAAAAGTATATTTCTCTATTACACCACTTTTAGAGATGCCAACCTTCCGCTCTGATTGGAAACTGCAGCAACGTTCGTTCACTATTTCTCTGTTTTTTTCTCTCTCTCTGCTAATCATTAGTATAGTATTTTTAATTATATAACAATCAAACATAAAAGTGACATTGACCGTTGTGATTTGACCGATGAGTACTCCTTGTCAACAAAATGTATATTGAATCTACAATCCGAACATGTGCCACGCCCACATGACGAAACCTTCTCCACCCAGGAGGACTGGACACCTCCAGTTGGGCTGATAAACTACATGTCACGAAACAATGAAACCAGACAGGCTACACGCACTATTTTAACGCGATAGCGTTTAGGAGCTCGTGTCGCAGAAAATCCGGCGTCGGTGTCGGTGGGACGGGACGGGAAAATCCTGATTGGTCGATAGGGTCATGTCGTCACAGGGGCTGCGGTGACGTCAGAATGACGCCGAGCTCTGATTGGCTCCGATTGGAAGGAGAGTGGGTGGACTTCAAGGCAGCTAGCCTTGAGGTCTACCCACTATTCTTCCAACAGAGCCAATCAGCGCTCGGCGTCATTCTGACGTCACTTGCAACCCTGTGCCAGAAGCAGATGAACTTGCGCTCCGCAAACAACATACAAAAACAACAACCTGCAGACTCTTGCCCGAGGCATGCCTCTTCCTTGTAAGTCGGTTCTGCCACGTCCGTCATAGAGAAACAATCTGCAGACATGTCCAAAGCACACAAATGTACGAAGTGAACCTGCTTCGAACGCGCTTGAGGAATGTCTGCGGATAAATATGTCATGATGTCTGCGGAGAGACTCCGTGTATTTTGTAGAATGTATGAGCGGTACGACAGCGCCTAAGAAGGCGGTCACCGATGACGCTCACGAGAATATTCAAGACAGAGCATACAGCTGCTGCTTATCGGGGGAAGAACTGTACGCCAGGGAGATATTTAACGGTTTTAGCATATAGCGTTGCTCGCTGTTACTGCCCAATACGCAAGACCGTAGCAACTCGTTGCGTACGCAGTGCGGCAAGAGCGGCAACACCTGCTCAGACCGATTTTAGTTGTACGTTTCGTAAGTGTTGCCAGGTGGATCTCTCGCGTGCTCTTGCCACATTAATGACAGGTTCTTCTAGTGCAATGAAGCTCCTGAAAAGTAATACTGAAAGTAAAAAAATGTAGCCACTTATGTTTGTTCAGACTAATTAAGATGTGTTGCAACTTGCACCTGACAATACGAGCGCGACAGCAAAATTCGACCAGAATGTTTCCTTCGGCCATCCTTTGGGATAGACGCTTTTAATGCGATAGCATTAGTAAGCAACTCATCACAGATTTCTGGCTAGGTATTCAATTAAGTTTTGTTCAAACAAATTAAGATAAGTTGCACCTGACAATACGAGGTAGATAGCGAAATTCGACCATGGCGTTTCTTTCGGTCATCCTGTCGGATAGACACGTTTAATGCGATAGTATTATTAAGCTACTCATCACAGATTTATGTCTAAATATCTGGCCTCTACTGTAGTAGGCAAGGGAAGGGAGGGGGGGGGGGGCTAGTTCCCCGCTAAATTTAGCAGAAAATTGACGTCACGTGACTTATGCACCAATTCAGTTTGCCGGCTAAATCTAGCGAAAAATTGACGTTACTCTACCAATTCAGTTTCCCCGCTGAATTTGGCATAAAAATTTGATGTCACGCGACCTGACATCACGGGACCCACAGACAAATTCAGGTTCCCTGTTAAATTTAGCCGGAAACCCGAATTGCTGCATATGTCACGTGACGAATGCTATCGCAATTCATAGACAACCAACAATAGTGGTTTTGGCTATTGTTTTATGAATGCTATCGTAAGAAGAAACCTGTGACCTACTGATATGATGTCCAAAGCAGAGCCACAACGTCGGTGATTTTCTGAAGAGTAATCCGGTCGTCGGTGACGATCTGCGCGACGAGTAGATCGCAACGCTCAAGCACAGCGCTCCAGGAACACGTGAATTCTAATCCAACACCCCACGTCACCATCAGATGTGTGCCTGGCTACCGAAGCATCGACGGAAATGAAGAGGCAAACGAGCTCGCCCGAGGAACTAGTCAACTGGGCCCTTCAATTCCTTGGCCATAGACATATAGCTACGACGGCTACAAACATAGAAAAAAAAACTACACTCGGAAAGACACGATCTACTCCAATAACTCCGAGATAAAAGCACAACTTTACCAAGCCCCTCCAAAGTCCTCACTAGACAACAATCAATCCCCATCAGGAGGGCACAGACAGGAACATTCGTCACAGAACACTGCAAACAGTACATAAACGGTTTACCCATGACACCCAAATGCACAAACTGCGGTCCATATCCAAACAACAAGCACGCCTTCTGGGAATGCCCAGCAACAAAGGACACAACACAACAATACCTCACCCGCTTACCCCAACCCCTTAGACCAGTGGTTCTCAAATGGGGGTCCGTGGGCTATTCCAGGTCCGCGAAAGCATTCGGGGTCCCCGAAGCCTTGCCTCATCAGTCAAGGCCGGCAATAAAAGGTGTCTTTCTTCAGATTGAGAAGAAACGTTCCAATCTTCGGGTGAGTTTTCTCGTATGCCAATGCGAGAAGTCTACTTCACACTAGCCCTTCGTTATATGCATTTATTAAATCATTATTATAATTAACCTACACCTTTCCCTTACTCTCACCACGAACGGGGTCTTCTGTCATCTCCGCCGATCCACAAGGGGTCCGCGAAACACTGATGGTTGAGAACCACTGCCTTAGACCATCCACTTGGGAGGAATGAACCACCCCCGGAGGGGCTACGGAACTTACAAGCGAGGACCTCAGGGAAGAGGACTGAATGTCGATGCCTTGTACGAAAGGCTTTAAGGAATAAAGTTTAATCTTTCTTTCTCTCTCTCTCTCTCTCTCAAGCACGGCGCGTGTGGTGAACGTTTTAATGGGCACTACTGCAGTTGTACTGCAACCCGGGTAGAATGCACGTTTATGCGCGTTCAACGTGCATAGACGTCTATCCACTCAATTAACGTCCGCCCTGTAAACACCTCAGCCAATACAGTGTCCATATAACGGTTGTCCTGGGGTTTTGAAAATTTGTACGTGGTAAAAAGTAGGGCTGGGCAATTGATCGATTAACTTTCCGATTAATCGATTAAGGCTTTAATCGCGATCAATTTTTTTAACCGGTTAATCGGTTTTTTAATCGGTACTTAAAAGAAGTCCGTTCCTTACCAGGTGCTATGAGCAAGGTTCAATTCTCGCGCTCGCGAAGCGTCACGTGTTCGAGGATATACATTACAGTTCTGCCAAGGCCAGACGAACAAGCCGGGCCCGCAATTGATCCCCGCGCGACCGCGAAACTTCACGTGTTGAGGATCTACTACACATCCTGCCCAGGCAAGACAAACAAGCAGAAAAACAAGCTGGGAAGCTAACAACGCCATGGTTAGTTCTTCCAGTATTCGGCACGTAAAAATGGACGAGTTCACGAGAATGAAAGGCAATCTCGCTAGAAAGTTTGAGTTTAAAGTAAACTCCACCGGTAAAGTTTTTAACTCGACGGAAGTCCACTGCATCATCTGCAAAAAGCCGTTTTCGTACGGGGAAGCGTAAGTTCGCTTCGGTATCGCCTACAAGCAGCAAGGACCATCCGCCAAAACGCACCCAACAATCAACGCCTTCTCATCAAAACTCTTTCCTCTGAAAAAAAAAAAGAAAAAAGAAGGCATTGTTTAAGCTCTAACTTCATGTCTTCCTGTCGGAGTTTGTGGACAAACTTCTTTATCTTCGGAGCTGGAGCAAAAATATGTGAGTCTTTGAATCGTTGAACTATATGTATCCTTAATTCTAAATGCTCTTTTGCGCCGTGTAACAGAGAGTAAAAAGGTCTTCAAAAGCAAGACGACTTGTTGCATTCTTTTTAATATATTATTTATAAAAATTAACGCAACCGATTAATCGATTAATTAATTGATTAAAGGGTGGCGATTAATCGGGTTAAAACTTTTAATCGACGCCCAGCCCTAGTAAAAAGAATCACCCTGCAAATTAGAAAAGAGTGGAGAACGGTGAGCTCAACCCCAATATAAGGCCGGGAAGACGGGCTTTTATATGTATATGCTCGAAAACACTATTACTTTCTGAACGGAGGATATTTGAAGTTTTAATAAAAAGTTGCTCACACTGGCGCTTCGTGGCTCAGTGCGTGCGGACGCTGTCACTGCAGTATGCCATCTCATCTCCCGGATTATTTGCGAAACTAAGTTCGCGGACGTCCGGTAGCCCCCCCCCCCCTCTCACGTTACGTCAACGGAGCCATACAGCGAGCAAAAACTGCATGAAGTGTCAATGCGAGCGCTCACAGTCACTCCGTTACCAAGCTTCCCCGCTGCGAATATGCAAACCGAACCTGTACCTCCCCTTCCGAGCTAAGCCGGCAGGCGAAAAATCAACGCGCGCTCCTTCAGTCGTAGCACGCTTCTCCCAGAAACCCCGTTTTCAAACCTAAGCTGAAAGCGCTGTGGAAGCCATAGGTACCACCTGGACCAACAATCCGTTACCGCACCGCGTGACGTGATTGCACCCTTCTCAACACGCGAGTACGTGGAAGACGCGGTCACATGGACACACGGCTGACGGCTGATTGGTCGGGCAAAACAGCGCGCAATCGTGCACCGTCTGGACAGGGAGCGTACGCAACGGCAAGTCGGCAAGACGGCGCTCGGCGCAAGACCTCGCACATACTTCGCTCGCCCTAAGCCGACAGTGCGGTGGAAGATACGTCCTCGTTGGACCGGACAGCTGATGCAAGGGACGCCGTTGATTGGCCGGAAAGCGCGCAGCTCCCACGGCACTGTGATCTTAAAGCTGTCCGGAGTCTAGGGACCGCGCACGCCGCTTGCAAAAAGACGCACGCCGGTCACGGGTCTGACAGTTTGACAGCGGCGGAACACTCGATTTAGAAACGCCACGGAGCCCCGGAGATCATTCGAGAAGATGCCTCAGTCCCGGCACGTATACGGCGTCAATCCCTTTTTGCACTCCGTTGTTCATCGGACAGCCGCTGTAAGGGGGGACCTATCAAGTCGACGGGGACGCTTAGGCAGAAGCGATCCCGTCTATAAACACCTTGGGCGCCGCCGCGCATTTCCTGCTTTGTAGCTGAGATGTCGCGGTGCACTGACTCCAACATTTATAGGTCTGTACAGGCACCTCGGCGAAGATGCTGCCGCTTTCCATTCCCCAACGCCTTGGATAACGCGTCTGCTCTTCTACCTATACTTCCGCTACTCGATATATATCTTTCTTACCGGCCCGGTAAACTTCTGCGCCGCCTCTTGGCGAGTCCTCGTTCGAAGTAGGTTTCTCTGGCAGTATAGCATACGCTTTAGCATGCTGTTGTCGGACAGACCTCGACTTGTGAGATGAGATTAGACTTTTGAATGTTTCTTTCACGCCGTCGTTGCTTGGCAGTTCAGGATGAGCCAATGTTTGGCCACTTAACGCGACGGCAAGGCACGCGAGGAGGTTACAGCGTGCTTGGCCATAGACATATCTCTTGCACGACGTCCTGTGAATTTAGGCATGGTGGATTTTGCACGCGCACTAGATAAGAACGGTGGAAAGGGATATTTGAAATCATCGCAGATCCCTACTCGCAATAGCAAAACAAAGAAATTGGATGTTGGGGCTACACTGCATCGTGACCTTGGGATGTCGCTTTTGTGAAGCGTGGAGCCCACGTTACGTCTGACATGAATGACGACTAGATCATATAAAACCGCAGTCCCAATCTCCTCGTTCTTTAGAGTTTTAAACGTCGACGAGCACCTGAACTCTTTCGACAGCTAACATTTTAAAGTAATGGAGTGGATAAGTTGAACCAAAATCGCATCACCCGTTTAAATTAATATTCAATGAAACAACGTCTAGAAACGTCGTGTAATTCCCTATCAACTGGTTGCTGCTTTAATTTTGGCCCTTTATAATCAGCTCGATGAGAACAACCCGTTGCATTACTCTATATTTCCATCTAGAAAGCACCGACGCGCGCACCCACTTCTTCGAGCGCGGACTCATTAAGAAACAGACAGGTTAAAACGAGCCAACGAGAAAGCTTATTAGCAAGCAAGTAGGCCAGAGAAAGCGAGAAATACGCGAAAAAAAAGAAAAGAAACGACTAAAGGACATTCGAACGAATTCGGCTTGTTGCAGCTTAGTCTTCCCTCGGCAGAATGGACCGCATAAATCAATCTCCTCGACGCCGCATCTTGTAATTTTTACGCCGAGACATCGTAATTAGTAGGGGGGAACACAACGTGACATCGACCGTGGCTGCGAAGCGCTTAAAAATAGAACGCGCGTCGTCCGTTATACTTCGACGGTCCATTGTACACGCTTGTGTAGCGGAAGTTGATACAAGGCTGTTCTGCGCATGCGCGCGCAACCAACGACGCCTCGAGCATCGATCGGGCAAGGGTGGCTAATGCGCAGATGTCATGCGCAGACTACTTGGGCCGCCCGAAAATTACACGGCTCCCGACCGAGAGGGCCCCGAGGACACAAAGTCGCCGATTCAGGTCAGCTAATGGGTCGTGGAAGCTGCGGCAGGGGGTGGCTCTCTCTCGTTTCGCCGAGCGCCGTTTCGCTCACGCTATCGAGAGAGGCAGCTATACAAATTGCGATAAGGGTTTTGAGGGCAGCATTCACGCTTTCATCGTTCCCTAAACGCAGATATGGTCGAGAGACACTGCGCTGCAACACTACTGGTAGATTGCACTTGGCCGTTTCACGCCCCCTGCCGACGTATACGGTCGCTCCTGTACAAGTGTAAATCGGGACGTTCTTCTTGAACGTTGAGAAGCGCCGAAAGATATGGTGAAATCACGCCTCACCCCTAATCCAAATCCCAGGCACCCCCCTCCTTCCTGGGAAGCTACCGCCAGCGCGGCTGGGCAGCGCAGACTCTCTGGTTGCACGCGCGGAAGCGGCCCTGGCAGACCCTCCTAACGACTTGTTTACTAAGAATGTTTTCTTGAGTATCAACAAAGTGTGTGTACTAACTCACTCACTCTACTGAAATGGATTGTTTCTTTTTATTCTGGCTGGATACCCTGTCACCATCCGAAATCTCGAGAACCATATCTTAGCTGAGAACTCGATTAATGTCTGGTACCAACATAATAAAAACTCTCCTCCTTCTTTTTTTTTTTTTTTTGCGAGCCTTGTAATTATTTTAGTCCCCACCAAAGGCGAGCTCAAGAACTCCTCATAACACCAGAGTATGCCCGCAAGAGATGCTGATAATCTTACGCAACGTTAGTTTGGCGTCAGTGTGACGTCGTGTATGAATTGTAACTTCATTCACCTTACCCAAAAATCAAACCTGGTCACCCCCCCCCTCCCCGTTCCTGTCGATCTGGTTGAGCATCATACAGGCGTGCGGTCGCTTAACCACTACTACCTGGCACGCGTTCAAGACTATAACCGATAGCAGTAGTACAGCTCTGTCCTAACCGCGGCCCATCTAGTGCTATGATATACAAACGCCACCCTAACACAGACTGACTAACTTCCTTCCCGCTGCCCCGCACATCCTTACGTGTATACAACCAATTTCACTCCATTCATTCAGAGCGCGCGGGGACCGCAGAGAGAGGTCGCCGCACTGCCAAGAACTCGAGCGGCAGTACGGTGGTCCGTTCTTTCCAAACCGGAGAGCAAACACCACAAGCACGCGTTCCTGCTCTTCTCGTTCGAAACCGGAAAAAAAAAAAAAAAAAAGAGCGTCGGCCAGTGAAAGCTACAGCAGCACGAAGAGAAAGTGTCTACGGGAAAGGAGGGGAGGGGGGGGGGGGCTGGTCCCTCACGAGCTTCCTGCATGCTCAAAGGTATACGAAGCGCTTCGCTGGTCTTGCCCGTGCGCGCTCGCGCTCGCCTGCCACCGCCGACATGCACACGCATACAACGACGCCAACACACAAGCGCGGACCGCCTGCCGGGTCTCTTTCAAGCCGCTTATCCGGGACTAGGAGAAGCCAAGCCTGTAGCCAGCAGCGAGCCGCAGAGCAGACGATTCGGAAGAGTGCCGTTGCAGCAGAAGCCCGGACTGCCGGCATGCAAAGTCCGTGCGCGAGGCTTGCGTGCGCGCGTATATGGGTAGTGTACGAAAGGGTGCGCTTGAATGCGCCTCAGGGTTGCACGCGTTGGAGGCTTTAAGCCGACGCGGTGCGCTTCTGAACGGATCGAGTCAAGTAGTTGTTGCAATAATTGTAAAAAAAAAAAAAAGAGAACGGATAGGAAGTTGATTTTGCGAAGCTTTCGGGGGCCGCCATCTTGGTGTACGCCTTTGGGGATCAAAGATTTTATCGAAGAGTTACTGGCAGCTTAAAAACGAAGGATGTGGCTTCTGGACGAGGAGAAGACCAAATGACGAACCACGAAGACAGTAGTGCGAACATGATGCACCTTACTGCGTGTCTTTTTCCTTTTTTTTTTTTTAAGTTGCCATTTTTTAGTTTGTCATTGACGTGTTGGGTACGCCGGAGCAAGCGCTGCTCGCTCCGGCGTACGCAACCTACCTGCTCGAACCGATTTTAGTTGTTTGCTCCGTAAACTTTGACAATCGGATGTCTGACATGCGCTTGCTGCTTTAATTTCGCGTGCAGAAATGCGAAGTGCACCAAGAGGAGAGAAAAATAAAGGGATGAAAAGTTAGGATACAGGAAATGAAACGACGCGGTAAACGATTTTAAACCACGAGACCTCAAGGATGATGAGGCCCGATTATTTTGTACCTTGGACCCGAGACTCTCGAAGGAAGTCAGTCTAACTTCAGATGATGTAAACACCGCAGAGCGAGGGTCAAGCGAGCGTTCCTTGCAAGTCCAGTATCGGGTAAATTTTCTCACTTGGGCCTCACGCTCGTTCAGACTTGAGTCCGAAGGCCAGACGAGATGCCCGCCTGCCCCGCGGTGCCCGGCAAACGCAGTGTCCCGAGACGTTCTCGAGCCGTCGGCGCGGGCCAGCGCGTCCGAGCGGCGGCGGTGGCGGCGGCGGCTCGGTCCGAGAGGCGTCCGCCCGCCACAAGCGCGGCTCTCCCAAATTGGCGTCATTAGGAGACCGCTTAGCATGGCCTGTCACGCTCCGAAGGGAGGCCCCGAGGCTCTTTCTCAGGACGCGCGTGCGACTCGACGCGCCGCGTCGAATCTGTGACTGCCGCTGCTGCGCGCACAGTCACCGAAAGAACGCCCAGTCCCCCCCCCCCACGCTGGTGGTAGCGGTGAGGGCCGCCCTGGCTAACGCTATTTCTTCGCCTCGCAAACCCGTTCAGAGAAATCTGAATAACGATAGAGACTTTCATACGTAGACGCGTATTAATGGGACCGTAAAATAATTTCATTCATCTTCCTCCTTCCCTTTCCGCTACAACTGAAAAGCGAAATACGAAATCACGTGTTTGCGACGTAGTATTTCACCGGATTCAATAACTCTGAGCTTGCTTTTTGAGCGCACCATGATACTTATCATTCGCGAGTGATGATAAGGGCCGTTGGCCACAAACGCGAATCCAGATATTCTTCGACGGATTGATTGTTGACGAGTGTATGCGCTCGGGCGACGCGGTGCTCATGCCCATTGCGTGCGCTATGTTCGGCTGACGTGCCGGGCTACCGCGGATACAACACTGTGAAAAGGCGGAGAGCTTTCGAAGGAAAGGAAATAAGTAATAGTCCGCAATATTTTAGAATTTTCGTACCGAAAAGCGGGCTTTTGGTTCTCTACTTTCGTGTGCTAGTTTTCTTTCAACCCCCTTAACGTTATGAGATTGGTAAAATCCAAATCTAAAATCGTTTACTCTAGCCCAGAATGCACTTCATGGTCGCACTGCAAAGCGTTCCGCAACACGGGGTCGAACTCAGACACCGGTCCTCTATAGAGGGCATATCGCTGGACGCCATATTTGAGGGCGATGTTTAGAGCGCATGCTCAGAACGAGTTCACATTAATAGGTTGCTAATACCGGCAGTCTTGATGGTATGGAATGCACTTTGCAAAATAACTCTGGACGCCCGCCGTCATCACGCGCTCAGCAGTCGAGCACGCAGCTATGGCCGACAGTAAATACTCCCTATATGGCGGTATTCAATGGGCGTCATATTTAATCGCGGTCTTCACAGTGCATGCCCAAAACGAGGTCCCCCCTTCTTTTCTGAAAAGAGATACGATCTGGCGTGGAATGCACGTTGCGGAAGGCGTCGTGAAAGATCATCGTAAGCTCGCGCTGAGCAGCGACGGACTCAACTATGGCCGCCACTGAATACTGTTCATAGTCGCTGACAGATGAGAACGGCAGGAAGGTCTTTCAGTTGTCCAGTCTCCAGCGGGAGCTTCCCGCCTTCGCTGAAACTCCGGTGCCTCGTGAACTTGAAACGAGAGCGTGCTGCAGGCCGTACTTCCGAAAGGAGTGCTCTTTCGTTCTAGAGGTTGCAATTGCAACTACTTGCAACTAGCGAAGATTTGGGACTGCTTCCAGTCTATTCCCCAAACCACGTATTTCTCACCCGAGCCTAGCTGAAGCCCTCGGGCTGACCCTATCCTGAAAAGTTGATACCTTCGTCCTTCAATAAAAAGGATTTTTTTCAGAACCCGAGAAAGAGGGGAGGGAGGGGGGGGGGGCATTTTACTTCTGTCGATGTAAGATCTGTAGCGCTGCGGCATATCATTTCATGGAGACAAGCCCGGATTTCAACGCACTGTCAAAGATGCCGTTTTGTTACTGGCAAATTGGCGGCCTCGCGGCCTCATCTGAGCACCGGCGAACAAATGTCCGTAAGGTAGAATTAAGATCAGTGGCTTCAACATCAACAAATACGAGCCCGTTTGGAATAATACATAACTACGGAATAACGCTGGTCGTGCGCTTGCCTTACCTTCAAAGGGACTCTTGTGACTGCAGGATGTGGGCCTTTCGAAAGGTTAATGCTGTTATATTACACTTTCAGGATTCTATAATTTCATGGGTGCACTGTTTCAGTGGTCGTCGATGTGAAATAGTGGATTAGCGAAGCTGCTACCGTATTTTGCCCTACCTTAACTTGGTCTACATCAAATACAAACCTGCGAGCGGGTAGCCTTTTTAGGCGGTATTTCTTCCGATGCGGTAGTGTATCCGAGGTGTTCTTCAAAGAAAAAAGAGTTCGAGCCTATAACAATTTCCTAAAAAGAAAGAGAGATAGAAGAAGAAGAAGAAGAAGGAGAATAATAAGAAAATATTTATTGACAAGTACGTAGTCTGAGCTCCAGGCTGTACACCAGGCCAAGTGCTTCACGTTTCCGTGGATCCTGCACCAGTCAAATGTTTCAGAGAGTTGGCCACTCTGCGCGAACACAAGTTTTTATTCTGAAAAGGGTTGCGCACAGAGCTCTAGCTGCATAGCTACACAACACAAATATCCCATCCACGTTCTGAAAAAAAAAAAAAGAAACACCATGCGTTCAGAGAAGAAGCAGACCAGCCAGCAGGAGTATACGAAGGCCGTCCGTTTTCCTCGAGCGAGTTGTTGCTGGTCTAGGACGCGCTCTTGAGCGGCACTTTCCGTTTCGAGCAGCGCTTTCTTTTCCCGCTGCTTTCTTCTTTTCCTGGGGACAAAGGAGGCCGCCAACAGGCAGCGATGATGATGACCCGGACGGCCACCGCAGAATGAAGCGGAAGTGCAGGAGGCGGCCAGGAAGGAAAGGCAGATCGCCTGCCGCGCGTCCGGCCAAGGTGTGGTCAGACCTTGTGGTGGCCATTGAGAATCTCGAAAGGAAAAACGAGGAAAGATACCGTAATACGACTTTATAAGTACGCAGGAAAGTTCGACATCGACGGATGTCGTTCTTGCACGGATTCGTGTGAATGTGGCCTGCTGCACGTTCGCTTAAACCCCCCCCCCTTCCCGAGTTAACAGTCGGGCATAGGCGTAGACTACGGGGGGGGGGGGGGAACGGGGCTTGTGCCCCCCCCCCGTGAAATTCGAGGGGGGGGAGGCCCCCCCCTTCCGGGCCATGATCCTTACCGAGACGCTGTTTACGCGCCATGTAACGAGCTTCTAGTAGTGGCATGTAAACAAAATAACCCACACAGCGACGGACACATTGCGATATACATACGCTGTAAAATGTACCCCCTAAAATAAACTACTGATAATTGCCGGTGTAAAAAAATTGCGCGGAACCCCCCCCGGAAAGCTTCCCCTGCCCCCCCCCCCCCGGAAAAATGGAAAGTCTACTCCGCTGCAGTCGGGGGATCACAAGGACCGCTTACAATGGTACTTGCAGACTGTTTGGAATCGCGAAAGCAACGCAAGAAAGTACACAGTTATATCTTAGTTAATTGGGCACCCTGAAACGCAGTTAAGTGCGACTGAGCCCAGAACCGCGCGTTATCCCGACGAGCCCCCTGAGCCGCACTTACTCTCAAGTATGGTTAGCAGTTACCGCCAACTACACCACAGTTACACTGACACTCTTAACCACAGTTACACTGACACTCTTAACCACAGTTAAATCTGACCCGGTAGTCAGACTTAACGGTTTAGTGTGCCTAACACGACTTTATAGATAACTGAAATATAAAAGCATTGGAAGCAATGAAAAAAAAAATCAAGCGACGTTCTAGAGTTTTGAGCTGTCAACGTATCGGAGTTCGCCGGCGTCAGCAAACCCACAAAGAAAATGAGCGCCGTGCCAATGCACTTTTGGTCCTGCATGATTGTCTCCATCGGAGTATACAGATAGAAGTTGAGGGAGAGGAGGATATGAGAGCTGGCGGGGACGTCAGTTATTGGACTGATTAGGGGGTAGGTGCAAAGCTAGCTGCCCTGTTCTTTACTCACTGTTCTAACGCGTTCGAACAGCGAATAGAGACAAGGGAAGTTTTGCGTCTATCCACTAATCTTTGCAACCAGAGCTGTTATTTCCTCCTCTCTCTTGGTGCCTTCCCGTATAGAAATCGAAAGTTTGCGAGCACCCGCCGGCTTAACTTCAACGTGGACACCAAAACGGCCTGCCGAAACCAAAGCGCGTGTTGTTTCATTTTCGGCGCTCGTCGCGTGCAAATTAGGCGAAACGGTGTACGCGCATCGAACGAGTGCGGCGTGGCGGGGCGTGTTCCGAACTCGAGGGAAGCCGACGGCCTCTACCTTGGCCTCGCCGAGAGCGCGGCCGTCGCCCGCTGACCCCAAACCCGTGCGGGGAGAGGCGCCCCTCGGCCAACCTCCGCCGAGGAGTCCGGCCGCACTACGCTGCTCGCCACTTGCTCCAGTTCGCTCGGTGAGCGACTCCGCACGCGGAGCGACGACCGTGCGAACTTAACGCGCGAGCTCGCGTGCGTGTGCGTGCGCGAGTGCGGCTGGTCGCGCGTGGGGCTGACGAAGCAAACCAGAAACCGTCAAGAACCTAACCTAACCTAACCTAGCTTAACCTAACCTAACCTAACCTAACCATAACCATAACCATAACCTAGCCTAACCTAACCTAATCATAACCATAACCTAGCCTAACATAACCATAACCTATCCTAACCTAACCTAACCTAACCTAGCTTAACCTAACCTAACCTAAGCGAACCATAACCTAGCCCAACCTAACCTAACATAGCCTAGCTTAACCTAACCTTACCATAATCATAACCTAGCCTAACCTGACCTAACCATAACCTATCCTAACCTAACCTAACCTAGCTTAACCTAACCTAACCTAAGCTAACCATAACCTAACCATAACCATAACCTAGCCTAACCTAACCTAACATAGCCTAGCTTAACCTAACCTAACCATAACCACAACTTAACCTAACCTAACCTATCCTAACCTAACCTAACGTAACCTAACTGTAGAGATGATTTTTTTATTAGCTAAGTGCTTTCTAAGTAAAATATATAATTCCGATAACTGCAACATAGTTTCTAGCTGTAACCCAGTGCAACCGCAGTAACTTAACAAAATTGTGCTATCAGGTACAGTTGCTCCCATTCTGTCCAAACATCAGTGATTTCTTTGCCGCAAACTCCTCTTTGCATGGCGGCAGAGTAATGATTCAAAACATGAATAATTACCGGCCTCTCGCGATTTAAGTACTTTACCTGAGTGTGCCGTTCTTTTTTCTGCGTTCAAAACTGGACCCTTGGTCACCCATCGCCGCACACACGGGCCATTACGAACGTATTTTGAATGTAACCCATGCGTAGTTTTTCGGAGTTCTCACAAATTGTAATAAATTAATTCCCAATAATGCAACTTTATCTGCCACTTAATTACAATCAAAGTGAGGTAACTACAGTTCGACCACTTCCTAAGAATAACTTTTACGCCTCCAATAAGGAAAAAAAATAGTTTATTTTATATCCATTGTTTTCTACTGTACACGGGACAATTTTTATGACTTTACTGTGGTTCGCACTGCCGATGTCCCACAAAATGAAAAAAAAGCAAGGTGCACGAGATCTTCCACAACTTATACTTCATCTCAGGGACGATACTGCGCAGGGCCTTTCAAACGTTCACTTCACGCCCACTGCAGTGACTGCGCCCGTGACCTTCACTATGCTGCGAGCCAACGTGACAGGGAGCATTTCTCTGCCCTTTATCCTAGAGAGCGGCTGGTTATCGCACTCCACTCTCTCACACCGCACCAGATATCGTATGTCTCGTATCTAGCGGCCAATACTCCGTTATTCAGTCGTGCGGCCGTCCGCGCACGACTGAATCGAATGACTGTAATTTATTTACTCTTTTGAGTAATTTGTACTCGTAATTCATTACTTTTTCGAGTAAAGGTAATTGTAGTTCTAATTTAATTGATCTTCGCCGCATCAGTTCTACAAATTGAATTAGAATACACTATTTTTTTCGCGATTTTTGTCACGCTGTAATTTTCCTCCACAAGGTCGGTTCACACAGGCATCGCGGCGCTAAATGAACACTAGAAAGTTGAAACATATAGCTCATTTGAACGTAACTTAGCACATGCAGCGTTGTATCAGCGCTGCGTCAGCAAGATATCAGCGCTATTGCCATAACTGACTTGTGACGCTGAGGTCGCTGTGGTGTGCGCCAACCAACAGACCTCTGGAGTTACTGATACGCAAAAATGCGCTTAACGTCTGCTTCATGCCCGTTCGCCCGCTCGCACTACAACGTTATAGAAAACTCTTGGGATGCACCGTTGACATCCTCCAGAGTGCCCTAGGGCACTCTGGGGTCCTCTGGGGCACACCGGGGCACTCTGGGGCACTTTGGGGCACTCTGGGGCACTTTGGGGCACTCTGGGGGATGGAGTCTACGCAACCTTTACAATACTCTGGGGCATCGGAAGTTTCCGCATGCATCCCCCTGCGCATTTCTTTCGTCCGCGCGATTGTGCTATAGCTGGGCTAAAGTCACTCCGCATGTCCGGCGAAGTAGTGCAAGCGTAGCGAACATTGAGATATATTCGCTCCAATCGCGAATATATTAGTATTCGCCACTGATCGGCGTACACTAATCTCCCCTCACGGTTGTCTCGCGTCGGCTAAAGATCCCGAAACATCGTTGGATGCTGACTCTCCGCGGGGCCAAAGTTTGGCCCTACCCTCCTTGGTATTTGGTGGACTCGTTTCTATCTCCCGATGTTCTTGTTTGCAGCCTCGTTCACTACCTCCAAACGAACAAAAGCGAGATCAGATTGCGGCGTATAGGATTTACACTTTCCTTTTTTCGTTGCGGTATACTTAACAGCACTTCACAACCTGTAACGTGGGATAATCTGGTTTTACTCTTACCACGAGGCGATATGGAGGAATGTGAGCGTGCATACCGAATACTACTTCAGGGTGTCGTCCAATATCGGATTCGAAAATAAACAGGTTGTCCGAAGAGTGAATGTGCCCCGTATACAACCTGTAGTGAACGCAAACCGGCGCTTAATATGCCAAACGTACAGTGCCGCCCCAAACTTCAAAGCAAGCTAGGGGACCTTAAAAAAATAAAGTAAAAAAAGTAAATAAGTTTTAGTAGGGTGCCTTAATGTCCTTCTGTTTAGGGTGATGCCACCCTTTGTAGTACCCGATGCCGACAGCACGCGCTCACGGGGAAAATACAAAGAAATCGACGAAAACAAAATGTCGCCATAGCACAGTCAGCGCCACAGACGCGTGCAGGGACACGCTCTTTCACGCGCTTCTGAACAAAAAAGGAAAATAAAAGTGTGGGACAAAATGGCCGGATGACTCCACCCTAAGCATGCAGAGCGCACATGAAGGCACCCTAAGTTTTAGCGTATACGCCTTTTTAAAATTATGGGCCTTAGATTTCCTTTCGAGCTTAATAGCAGGAGTGTCGTAATTGCCAATTAAAATCTCGACCTACGTACTCCCAACCGTGTCGACGCTCCGAGTGCAGTAAAGCACGAAAGTGGAGAGAAAAACTAGCAGAACTGACGTCATCGACGGCGTCAGATGACCCTTGCTTGCCACCAAGCTAATTCGGGGATGCCAACAATGACGTACAAGATGTCACAAAAAAAAAAAAAGTTGAAATTTTTTTTAGCTCGCAAACATAAACTAGGCATTGCCGAACGCTCATTCTCTGCCCAAAGGTAGCGCTAGAGGTCACAACCAGATGCCAAGGTTTCAGCCCTATCCGATATCTTGTTCAAAAGTTATAAGTGATTTACTAAAAATTTCAATGAGAAAATGGAGCCCGTTTTTTGCCCGTTTTCGGTTTCTCGTGCCATAAAGCCCCACGTATTCGAAAACTCTGTCGGTCGGCATTTTCCCATTGAAATTTTCAGAAAATCACTTATAACTTTTGATTAAGTTATCGAATCGGGCTGAAACTTTGGCATCTGGTTGTGACCTCTAGCGCTACCTTTGGCCGGAGAATGAGCGTTCGGCGATGCCTAGTTTATGTCTGCGGTAAAAAAGACCCTGTATTTATTTTTTTTGTGTGTGTGCGCTTTGGACAGATAAAGCAGGCGGCAGAGAGGCTCGCCGTGTGCTCTGTGCCAATCGCTGCATATATTTTGTTCCCCAGAAAAAAATCAATTTACCTAAATTCACAAGACAAAAAAAAATAGGAAAAGCTATAGAAGTTTGTTTTTAACTCGAATTTATTGAAAACGGCTCCATCTTCTATTTAACGCGAGCACTACGAGATGGTTCTTTTTTTTTCTTTTTTTTTTTCTTGGCAAGCTCCGTGCTATTTTCTCTCCGATCACCACCCGCAGCCCGCGGAAGACGTTTCAGTCGCAGCATTGGCCACTTTAGTATTGAGTTGACGGTCAAAGCCGGGATCACGACACGAGTCACCGTGGGATCCCTGTTTCGAATGCCGCATGACAACGAATCCGAGAGAAAAAAAAAAAAACTTGGGCACGCGACGTTTGAACTACGGATATCGAGTTGACTCGTGTTTGCAGACTGTCTGTTGTGTGAGTTATGAGCAGGGTGACACCGGCCTTAAAGGTTAGTATAGGGTCTCTGAGCGGCGGCGTTACTTTTGAAGAGCACGGTATGGACGTTACTCGAACTTGTAAAGCCGCTGTACCAACGTTCATACATCGTGCAAAAGACACGCTGTTCGTCGCAGACATGATGACAGCATAGTGTGCGGACATGGCATGTTCAAAGCATGTTTGCTTTATACATGAACATGCCCGTCATGCAAGGAAGAAGCACGACTCAGACAGTGTTGGCAGATTATATTTTGTAGGATGTATTAGTAGGGCTGGGTGGAGTACATCTAAAGGGTACTCGAACTAAAGTACAAAGTAACTTGGGGGTTATGTGCTGTAAGTTAAGTATAGTAAGTACGCCGGGCGCAATGTACTTGAAGTAGTAGAGTACTATAAATACAATGCACTTTCAAAGTAAAGTACGAGTACTTCTTAACGCAACCTTTTATTGAGCACTTTTATTCCGCTATAAAGATTTTTTTTATTATTATTTTTATACTGGTGCGCAATGTGTTGTTTGCTCGCGTTTCTGGTGAGAGTAGGATACCCCTCCGCAGTCTTTCTTTGGGGTTGACAAAGAGTGATTTAGCGATACAAATGTAACAAGACCAAAATCGGAGAATGTACTTCGAAGTCGGGAGCTCTATAATTTCCTCAGAAAGTACCAGAAAAAAAAAGCTTTAAGTAAAGTAAAAGTACATACTCAGAGAACGTATACTTTAAGTAAGGTACAAGTTTTCTTAACATATTTGAAGTACTACTTTAGTACCATGTACTTAAAAGTACTTTTCAACACTGGGTGTTAGCAGTGATCCACGGATGTCACGAATTACAATAACATTGAAACGGGCAGCTATCACGAATTGTCGGGAACACCTCGGCACTAGAGCAGGCGTTGCCTCCGGCTAATTTCCGCGATATAGCTCGAGAGGTTCTATATCGCTGCCAGCCGCTGCCCAATCGCGTCGGCGAAAATTCTCGGCCGGGCAAAAGATACGATAATGCGTATGTTTCCAGGGAGACACGCGCGCGGCAGTGGGCGTTCCAGAAGTAGGCCGAGGGGGGGGGGGGACGCGAAAAGTTCCGCGTTGCCTATCAGCGAGCGTCCCGCGAACTCGACGCATCGCACGTGACGCGAACAGAATTCCGAAGCAGGATTTTTCGGATAGCAACCCAACCCCCGCATGCGGACGCATCTCCCTGTTTACAGACTCGGAATCCAAGATAGAAGCTCCGAAAAAAGCCCCGGCCTATACCACAAAGAGCACCTCAAAGCTTTAAAATTAACAACGCACGCGATCTGCCCGCAGTGCGCGGTTTTCCCGCTTGTCTGTTTGTTACCGGTCTGCCCTGATCCGCATACGTTCATCGTCAACTGCAGAAAGTGCCAGACGCAACATATTTGCCGTCAATCGTGCTGAAATTCGGCGCTCTAAATCAGCATCGAACAGCGAGAAAGTATCCCAACCACCGCGGCGAGAAGCGCACACTTCCTCGAGCCTCGTGACGTCAGCGAACCGTGCACGACGTCGTACACGCAACATGACGTACTGATTGCACGAGAGCGCCTAGCAAAGGATGGCACTTGGGCACGCACCCAATCGACGCTGCGTGCTTGTATGACGTCGGCGCTGACGTGTTGCAGTATAACGAGGTCAGCGGGCTTCATATTTATGCGGGTGGTCACGCCCTTCTTAAAAAATGTCGTTGATTAAAATACGGAGATTAAGGACAGCAACCAGAACCAAACCCCGTCCGTCTTTGGTTGTGTTAGCAGACGGCCGTCGAGGAAACACAGGGTATTTTTCGCGACTGGGCTGGCAATGTTCTTCTTTGAGGATGCTGGGATCTATACTGGCTGGCCAGTGATAACAGCGTATACCAAAAAGCATTGCGTATATACGTAAATAAATAGCGTTGTCGCCATACACCAATCCAGAACGCGCTCGGCGCAAGCGCAGTGGCGACGGTGGTATTTCTTGACGTACGCATAGTGTATGGGTGTACGCTATTCCAAAACTCGTAATGTGATGAACGGCGGGAGCTATAGATAAGAGGGCATTGTAGAGCTGATCTACTACCACGACGGTAAGGACAGCAAGTCCTACACCTTTACGTTCTCTCCCCGGAATGCCCAATTCGTTATCTAGGAAGCGTTATTATAACATACACGAACATATGACTAGTTTTGTTCTAGCTATTTCATTGAAAACACGAGATCATTATTAGTATTTAGCGGAAAACGGTTGTCGCAAATTCTGTAGTTGCGGTATTTTTAAACAGCTCGAAATATGCGCCTATTATACTTCGTTTCACCTTAGCGTGGAGTAAGTGCGAAGGCTGTGCAAGTGCGAGCGGCTGGTCCTGACTACCTTGATTAAAGCACTCACTACACGAGTACTCGTGTAGCCGCCGATGTTTCATTCAAGGCAACTGGCTCGCGCTTTTAGCATGCGCGGCTAACAATAGTCCCTGCTAAGGTGAGATGAAGTTTATAGTAAACATTGACACATCTGCAATATTAAAAAAAATAACTAGCATGCCTTTTATTTAATGTTAGTATCGGTTAAATGAACGTCAAATTCAATAGCGGTGAGATCATTCGAGAGCTGTGCGATTAAGAAATTTAGATCAAGTATGCCCAGCGTATAAGTGCACACATATCCAAGTAGAGCCTTTGAGCGCCGCCATCTTGCACCTGGTGTCTGTGCGCATTTCAAAATTCAACACCTTGCCGAAAAAAATCTCCAGACATGATGCGTGGCGTGAAATAGCTTCCCCACGGTGGTCAGGCTATACGGCGAACAAGCGTCCTAAAATGCGTCTTCGGCGCATCGGAACGCAAAGAGGGGCATACGAACCTGGCACGCCGTATAGTCACCGACGAAACGCGGGGCTCATTATGTTCATGCTACTGGCCTCGCGATTGGTTCTTGAGCGTCCTTATCGGCTCATGGCGCAATCTCATCGGCTGCTGAGCGATAATGAGATGCACGGAACTCTTTACGCCGTGCGTTTTTTAAGCTGTCACGTGACTATGGGGAGTGTACAACACGTACAGCGTACAACAACGGCGGCAACATACCGCCATGTTTTTCCGTTTTTTTTGTGTGTATTTGAGCTGGAAGATGCCTCTACAAAAAGCGTTTGTGCGTGCGACGGTTCCGAAACCACTACGCGGAACGACATTCACCAGTGATTGATAAAATCTTTATGAGAAGTATTTTTCTGTACCTCTTATCATCGAATTGCTCTTCGCTCGCTGGCTGATGAGAAGACCTGCGGGGATTGAGATGATCGCTGCGCTTTTAGCGTTTTGCGCGGCGCTGTGGTCAGGTGAACTGACGTTGATCAGAAAAGTTGGCTACCACACGGGACGCCTCTATGCCAGTCCCGCCATGGGAGCCGCACCGTGGCGCCACTATCTCGTAGCACGCGTCCAGTGGATATCACAACACGGTCACTTGACAACGTGCGTCCTATGAACAACTACGATCCTTCCAAAACGCCATTGTCGTCAAGCTCTTCCCAGACGAAGCGCAAAATGGCTCGTTCTTTTTCATCGTCCGCATATTTCCACCAACGGTCCGAGCGGTGAGCGACATAAAGCGGACGCGGCATAGCTTCATTGCGCAGCACTATCTCCACCTTCTGAGAAACCCTGCAGTCACTTGTCGTGCAGAGTGGCGTATCAGACCTTATCAGTTGTACGGATAACCGCATGAAAACGATACGAAAACGTAAGAGGCGATGCCTTCCCAGAGGGCCCCCGGGTTGTTTCTTTTCTCCCCAGTAGCAGAGCTACACACCATTCCAATACTTACGAGTCCTCGGCCCAGCGTGCGATCTCCTCAGCCCAGCTAACGCGCACGATCGTCACTTCAGGAAGCGAGCAAATCGAGCGCCACATACGCACGAACACTGCAAATGGAGCCCGCCAGGAGCCCTTCTTTGGAAAGGTCTATATTCTACTGTTTAAAGCCGGGGGTCACACTGCTTATATACATCATACAAAAGACAGTCTGCTCACAGATCCGAACGCGAGTCGCCGCGAGATCCGCGCTTCGAATGCCGGGAGAAAGCATGGCACGCGGCATTCGAACCACGGATACTGCGGTGATTAGTGACTGTCTTTTGCACGATGTACGACCAGTGTGACCCCGTGCGTTAAGTCGAACCGATGGAGTGAATCGAGCATCACCAAAAGTGCATCGTCACGGCTCGCTCTTGTCGTCTTTGTGTCGCTCGCTGTCCCCAGGCCAAGCCAATCACGAGCAGTGAATGCGGCGTGATCCTGCGCTTCTCTTCTGCGCGTGATTGGCGTAAATCCAGTGATGGAAAACGCACAAAGACGAGGTACGCCGTGACGATGCAACTTTTGGATCAGTTTGATTGGCTGCGATCCGACTTAATATGAAACGAAGTATATGGCTCAAGGCGGACGCATAAATGGAAAACTGGGTGAGCTATAAACACGAGAGGAGGATGACCGTTAGCCATATTTTTTTTTGGTTTGGTTTGGTTTTTTTTTCGAAAGGGGGACCGAGGCACTAAAAGTGAAAGATGAAGAGAAGCGGGGACGGCCCATCCCCCGGCCTCCGGCGCGGCTTCCGGGCACCGGCAACTTTCACGTCGTTCTACCGGCCTCGCCACAACTACAACGCTCTCGGAGTCCTTCCCACCCCATACCCCGCTCCTTCGCCCCGCGGTACTAGACTCGCCCTCGCCGAAAAAAAACGCAGCGCCGAGCCTCCGCCGACTCTCGTCTACCACCACGCCGTCCGTGGGCCCAGTGAACTTGGAGGAAGTAGGACCTCGTTCCTCGACAGCGCGTAGCCCCCCTCCTTTTCCTCCTCGCCGACCCCCTCTCCCCCCATCGCGCACCCTTCCCCCAACAGCCGTTCGGGAGATCGCCGAGCTCAAAGGCTCTCAAGCCGTGCGACGGCACCGACGCAGCGACAACCCCTACACGCGACGAACAGCAGGTGTGAACCACGTTCGGTGCTGAAGACCACGTGATCGCCGCCACCCCCCTACCGGAAGGACCGAGCTTCCACTTCCCGTGCCGGACCCCCGCTTCCAGGCCCCATGGCCAGTGGTTCGCTGGCCAACGGGCCTCTGCTCGCCGTGGAGCCCGGGCCTATGCACATGGCGCCGCCCATGATGCATCATGGCGTGGGCCTGATGCCGCCCCCAGTGTCCGCGACGTCGACGCACGTGCAGCAGACCCAGGGATCCCAGGGCTACCCTCAGCTCGGAGCTTACGCCGGATACAACGGATACAGGCGAGTGGTAGCCTCCGTTTACCCTTGTGTGCGTGCGCGCGCATCGACCGCCCCGTGGTACATGGAGTAAGTCTTCTAGCGATGGAACTCCGCAAGGATGCACGTCGTGACGAACTGTAAGCGTCCCATGACGCGTGGTGGTCCGTACTCCGTCTTAACAGGGACTCGAGCATGCAAAGCAAATTTGGCGTTGCGTATTTAGATGGTGTGAGATCGGTCTGCTATTGAGGTTTGGCAACACTGGTTCACGATGTAGATGGGAAATCTAGCCAATGCGGTCTTCAGCTTGCAGTGATTAGTCTCAACACGGCCCCAAAGCTGCGACGCATGAATACACCTAAGTACACTCGGTTATCAGCTCCCATAGACCGCATCGAAGTCTATAAGTTCAAGGGGTAGCTTTGTATATGGTGCTTCCGCAGCACGAGCACTTACGAGTGTAACCGAGTCGTGATCAAATGCAATCATAAGAAAAAGAAAGCTTGTTGTCCTTGCTTTTGTCCATTTTAAGATAAGAGTAGAGCTATCCCGTCCAAGTGGTGCCGTTAAGTTAGCGTTACCTCGCATTAATCGTAGTGTGTTTAAATTAAGCATCCCGTCGTCCTCGTGCGGCGGCCACTTTCAGCCGAAAGGATTTAAGACGTCATTTGTGCGGAAGCGAAACCACTCGGAGAGTGAGCCGGGCTGGACTGCAAGGGAAGTTAACGAGCGTCACATACGGCTGCAATGCGGAATACATGTAGAGGACAATCGTGCACTTAAGGTGTAACTATACGCCGGAAAAAGGAGTAACAAATGGCGACGTGAGAAACGCGGGGAGTCGCTGGACGCCATAATGACCAGAAACGTCCAAGTATACAATCCTAAAAAAGTGTGAGTATGAAGGCTACGTAGAAACATATTTGATGTGTTGTATAGCATCTTCTATAACAAGCTCCGAGTCAGAGATGCTGTCGTGGTCGCTTGTTTTCTATTAAGATCGGGTGAACCCTACCGAAATATTCTCGTTGCTGGGTTAGGTGGTGCATTTCAATACGAAACTTACTAACAAGGGTCCACTGTTGAAAGTTAGCGTCTGTCTTGTCTTACTTGCTTGTTTTTCTCCTATATTAGCGATATATTTCTTCTTTTCTTGTGTGTGTCTAAATGTTTTGCTTGTGAAGATGATCGCGAGCAGCCAGAGTAAACCGAAACCAGTGTAATCGGGACAGCGATTAGAAATTGAATTCCTAAACTACAAATGTATAACGTGCCAACGCTACGTCTGTGTTTCGATGGAAGACGAGCGCAAGAGCGCTCACTGGAATTCGTGTTGTGTGTCGCCTGCGGTTAAATCGTTACCACGACAACCGAAGAACGTGCTACTTGTTCTTTTTCATTCTTTCTAGTGACTGTACGGTCGTTTTCGTGAGAATCGGCGAATCGGGACTCCCAACTGCCCGAGTAAAGGAGCGCACCTAGATCAGAATCAAATCTCGGATGGGAAAGAAATGTGGCGTAGTCCTGCCGTGTTTGCCGTCGATTTGAGGCAACAGCCACGCATAGTTGCGTTGTTCCCTCAAGATTTCGAATTGTGAACCAGGTTGGTTCCCACGCGACCCACCAAGCTTCGTCGATCTTGCGAGCGAAATGGAGCACAGTTGCGATACATTCGGTAGAATTTTCGGCAGAGCTTTTAATCAAACGTTTTCGTCCCGGAGAACTACTGATGTTTGCTGGCTAATGAGATCACTCTACTTTAATTTTTGCGAGGAGGACATTCAAGACATAACATGAAACCGTTACACGCAAGGTTGATGGCGCCATCCAGCTGGTTTTGGAGTTTACTGGGAAAAGTACTCCAAATTGCCATACTGCTTGGCGACACCGTTAGCGCGAACACTACGCCATCTGGGCGTTCTCATGTTTTACTAAGGCATTGTATTCATAGGCATTAAAGTTTGCCTGGCTTACATGGTTAAATTTTTCTTGCGATTTTGTAGTTCGAAGTCGAGCACTGCGGCTTCCACTGCGCTTTCTTTTTCTTTAATTTTTGTTTTGGCCTCAGGAGCGACGTTGCAATCATGAAATTGTAAGTAAAATCGCACCATGTATCAGGCACACGTTGGTGCACATGACGGCCACGTTTTATTACCCTGCTAGTTCTGACTGTAATATTTCGATTGCAAAAAAGAAAAAAAGAAAAAGAAAAGGTAGGCGAATATATGTTTGTGTTAACTGTTTCGCGCTCCGTAGATCCGCTTCTTCGTGAGAGCGTGGAAATTCACCCAAAACACGGTGCCGTGAAATGCGGTCGCCAGAAAGTTTTGCTGAAGATGTCTTTGTCCCACTTTGGAAGAGAAGTGAGATCAAGGCTACAGACGCGCCCAAAGCTCACTTTCCGAAAACTGTTGCTGTGTTTGTATGTTTCTCACGTGTGTATTTCGTGTGGAGTAGGCGCTTGAAAGACTGTTGTCTATACTTCGTCTCGCCAGTCTCGTCAACATATACACCGGGTAGTTTTGACCGCTCCCACTGCACGAGCGCTCGTCCAGCCCAGTCTTGTGCCCCTTACAAAAAAAAATTATTAATTAGAGTATTAATGACTTAACCTAATAGGGAAGGGATTACCGTTACAAATTAATCGTTGTGATAAGTAAGTAGTTCATTAATTGCTTCGTTGCTTTGCTCGATTAATCTTGCTTACTCAGGAGAAACACGAAAAAGACATGCAATGTCTTCTACGTGTTGGAGGGGCGAACTTTTTGGCCCCATCAAAACAAAAATGCAAATAAGAGACACTGGGTACAATCTACAGTTTATTTTAGGTTAATAATTTTAGGAAAATGAACGTTTTGAACGGGTTATACAGGTATTCGAGAGAAATGAGCATTGCGCTAATCAGCCGAGATGAAATTGAATCACACGAAGACGCGACGAGTTCACATCTGCTGTGCGGGCACGCACACACAGTATTTGAAATAATCCGAGCTCGGCACAGACGAACAGCATAACACGATTCACTAAAGATGTTGTTCTTTATGGTTGCTGAATGTCGCCTAAATAAGGCATGTTGAAGCTGACTGCTGAAGCTGACTGGCAGTGCGATCAAGATGTGGTACTCGCATTTTGGTACATTTCGAAGACCGCTGCCTGATGAAGGTTGCTATCCGACCGAATGACCCCCTTGGTTTTCTTTCTTGCTTACCAAACTCACGAGAACCAACACTTCACACGAAATATGAATGAAAAAACTTTCAGTTCAATCGATTATGCAGTTTAGAGATTATAAAGAAGCATCGTTGTCAGTGTTCAGCAAACTTCCACGTCCGTCACGCGTTTACAGCCGTCCTGCGCGATCTCAACTCCAGTGTCCATGTCAGCGACTGCCACTCTCACATAACTCGGGGCGTCTTCCCGAGCCGTTTCTGCCTGGCCCCCTGCCAGCGCATGGCCTGCTGTCGAAAATGACGATACTCGAGGTTCACAATCCTTGAAGCTGGCAGCAGGGTGGATACTACGTGCTAATGTGTCTCGGTAAACTTATTCCATAGCACCCCCGACGTTTCTGCCTATAGCCACCTGCTAGTGCGAAGTCACTTGCCACAAGGCGCGCAACTCGTTGGTCCATCCAAAATTTAGCTTTTCTGTGTTTGGCCAAATTCAGCTCTTTCTGTGTTTGGGGAGCGGGCGCGCACGTAAGCATGCAGTGACATCAAGAAACGAGGGACGTACTGTACTTCTAGGGTTGCTTGCGAGTTTATGTACGAAAAAGAAAACAAAGATTGTTTTTGGGAGACATGGCGGAAGGGGTTACGGCGAATATCGGGCACCCAACGCGACAGTTTAATGGGCCATTATTTTTCTGTTCTTCTGTGCGTACAAAGCAGTTCGTTCGTTCTCCAAGACAGAACTCGTGACCTCTTGGCTTCATGATAGACGGTCGAATCCTCCCGCCGTGGTTGAGCGCACGAACGAGCCTGCAAATAGGGACTACGGGCTGTCGTACTTTCCGTGCATTCCTTTCCTTTCCTTCGCTAGCACTATCTTCAATAGCGGTCATCCGTCTTGCGTCCCCAAGCGCGAAGCCCCATTGCATCGCCCTTCTTTCACTCTCTCTCTTCCTTTGTCGGGGGAGCAACAAACCTAACAAATCTAATTCGTTACACAAAAAGTAATTAAATTACATTACAAATTACATTTTCAGAAATGTAATTGATTAAATACTAAAGGAGTACAAAAAGGTAACGGATTACAAGTTGTTCCGTTACTTGCAATGGATTCCTCTCGTGTACGGTCCAGCTAGCCGAAGATCGCTCAAACCGTTAGAAACTCACAGTTGTTCCCTTTGCGGTACATGTCGACCTGGGATTGTTGTAAACATAACGGCATGCACCGACGTCACATCAGCGGCCATTGTGAGTGGTGGACCAATTGCTGCTCAGCACACATATGGTAACCTTTGCAGCACACATTTCGCACCGTATGCACCAACACACGGCACTGACGTCACGCCGCTACGGTGGCGCTGCTATGCAGAGAGCAAGTAGTCTGCTCTTCCTTGCGCAGGAGTTTCGGTGACGTCAGAACAACGCCGAGCTCTGATTGGCTTTGATCGAAAGGATGGTGGGTAGACCTCGATGCTAGATGCCTTAAAGTCTACCCACTATTTTTTTTTCAGTCAGCCTTTAAGGGCTCGGCGTTCTGACGTCATCGCGACCATTCTGCAAGAAGCAGACGAACTTGCGTTCCGCATTGGCAGGACGCTAGCGCGTACGCTTCACTTCACGCGAATCTCGTTCCTGCGCACGCGCAGGAACGAGAACTGCGCGAACTGCGGGCGCTGCCGCAGCATGGTGCGATGATGCCGCGTGCAAGCCACGTGTAGAATCATCGTGTTTTCGGAAAAAGAACAACAACAACAAAAAACGTACGCGAAAGAAAGGCAGACCTCAATGCAAGAGGAGCACGGACCGTTCAAATGTTTACAAAATCACAGCGCAGCACCATAGCCAGCATGTCGGTTTTCGCGGTCCGGCCAACTCAACCAAAATATTCGAGGACTGCCCGCTTGAAATTCTGACGTCATCACGGTGAGATCGGGCGAATACACGGATTGGACACGAATGCTGCGTCAGCGTTCAACTGTACCCTCGTGTCCAATCAACGCGTCGAAAGGCGCTCGGCATCGGGTTGGGGTCCAATTGCTGAGTTGGCGCCCTTCGACCGCGATGATGTTTCATGGACGAAGAGGAGGTCTTTCGCAGGCCTCGAATATCCTATGCCCGCGGGCAACTTTCTGTGGCATTTCCGACTCGTAGAGGAGTGCGTGTGCACAGCTTTATTCGGCGTTCAGCCCCCGTGCATTTGACTGCATGGCCACAGAACGTTGTCACCGAGTATTAGCGCCGAGATGTTTCGGTGGCGCGCGCGTATGGCTACCGTCCGTAACGTCAATACTAGGATTTGTCCAAGGTTATTAGATTAGCTCAATAACGTAACTGCTTGCATACTCCGCTCAGACTGTATCCAAAGCTACAGGCGCGAGATAGCCCGCGCTCCTGGCTCTAAGACATGTATGCGGAAGAACGCTTCAAAGCAGCGACCTTGAGCTCTCGCCCTCGGATATTACTACTAGGCGAGATTGTCACGCGTTGGCGCCACCAAGCAGCAAGGCGCGCAACTATACAGTACCCTTGACCGTGCCTGAACTATTGACGTCACGAGCGCGATAGGCATTGAGCTTTTCGCTGGCCGACTTAGAAGTGAGGGGCAGAGAGCTCGCGCTCACGTCCTTTCGTTTCCGTGCCCCTTTAAGGGTGAAAAGAGTACACGCCCCTTTTTTGTTTGGCAACAAACTCAGTGGCGCCATCTACTCGGTAGCCCTGCCACACTTCCGGTCCGGGTATATTTTCTAAATATTTACGCATCATTATTTCACCATAAGAGTGAATCATGTGTAAGAGTGGCATAATGGACCATTCTCCGATAATAGCGCGTAGATTTAATCTCGCAAACACTGTGAAACCCGCCGTCTAGTTGGGAACCGGAAGAGTTTGAGGGCTATTTGTACACCGGCGCCACCACGTTTCAATTCACACGAGGAAGAGCGAATAGAGAGTATTCACTGGCGGGCACAGCTGAGTGCGCGATTGCAATGCTGAGCGCGTGCTGACGGTGAGCTTCGTCAGTCCTTATGCAACGCACATTCCGCACCATCTAGATTACCGGTGAGCTAGTTCTGAGCATGCGCTCTAAACATCGCCCTCAAATACGGTGTCCAGTGAATAGCTTCTATAGACGCTGCTTGCACGAGCAGTACCTCCCCCCTCTTCCCCCATGACTCAACACCCGTCGTTTGGCGCGCCGGACGGCTGCTCTGATAACTGCAGTGTATTCTATGGAATGCGTCGAAGCGCAGCGCCTATAGATGGCGTTCCACTGTCATGCAGTCTATGAAACACACAACTTTGAAACGAAAATCTAGATGGCGCTTCAAACGACGGGCGGCGGACTGAAGTGAGTGAAGGGGGGGGGGGTAGCCACCTCTCTGCGGGAGTTAGACAACTGAGGTAATCCAGTAACGTTGGATTTGCCTCACCGTGACGTCACGAGTTGTAATCCTGCCCACCTATCACCACCTGCGAACTACAACTTAGATGCTCTGTGTAAAAAGCCCGAAGTAAGCTTGGAGTCATCGCATTCTTAAACCAACACCCATGTCAGACCGTCAGTTGGCAGTCTGGTACTGTTCTTTCCGTTCATAAAAGCAAAATATATGAAAGAAATCATAGTGAACGTTTGGAAAACCTCAAATGCCGACCACAGCGACACTTTCGGTCGCGCGCGCCATCAAGAGACCTTTTGCTAAATTACCCAAGCACCAAGGAGCATGCTGCGAGTGTAGTTACACGGGCTGCACGTGCTGGCGTCACCAGTAGTAACTTTTCTAAAGCAAATGCTTAAAACAAATGGCACCTTGCACGCGCGTTCGTCAACGCTTTATTTTGGTGTTTTTTACTTCCAATCTTTTATACGGTGTAGGCGATCGCGTGTGTGGCGCGTGCACATACATTCCCAGCATTCTCCTTGATGCTTGGGTAACTTAGCAATAGGTCTATGCGGAGCGAAAGTTCGTCTGGTTCTTGCACAGGGAATGCAATGATGTCAGAAAACCGAGCTCTTATTGGCTCATTGAAAAAAAAATAGTGGGTAGACCTGAAGGCATTTAGCATTGAGGTCTACGCACTATCCTTTCAATCAAAACCAATCAGAACTCGGCGTCGTTCTGACGTCACCGCAACTTCTGGCGCAAAAAGCAGACGACTTGCTCTCCGCATAGGTGGCGTTGGCGCAGCAGACAGCAGACGATGAAAATGGCGCCGGCCAGAAGCATTTTTCTCTAGAATGGTCTCGGGGAACTTTGGTCTCTTAGCTCCTGCTTGTCGCCAACGGGGTGTGTAGGAGTGCCGCACGTGGCGTAAATATTACGCGAGACTTCTCACGAAAACCACGAAATCGTTTCTTGAAGGCTCGGCGGCACAGATAAACGTAAGCGCCACGCGCCGATGATCTGCTGATCTGATAAACAAGATGTCGGGCGTTTTTCTTCGGAAAGATTGTTGCTTATGCGTTATCTTGTCGGGCGCTTATCCGGCGTCGCACTTACATGCCCGAAGACGGACGGATCGGGCAAGATCCCCGTTTCTGATTCAGACATTCGCGTCGTGTTACATGTATGTTTGTTTTTTTTATTAGGTCGCAGATAAGCACGTTTGGTCGAACATAGCTCTTACATGTTATTAGCGCATATACAGTGGTGTGCCTGATTCCGTACATTCTTCGGTTGTTTCGATAGTCCCGCTAACTCGCCAAAATAAAACAAAAATAAAAAATAAAAAGATAGTTGCCGTTTTTATGGTGTATTACGCGATGCCGTGCGCCACCGCGCCCCCCCCCCCACCGCCCTGACTTTCGACGCGGTGGCCATCTCGTGTTCGCTCGGCCGCCTTCAGAATCACGGACGCGTGATTCTGCGGGGAAGGAGGGTGCCGCGCACGAACGCTCGACATCGGCCGTGCGTCGGGCTCCAGACACGGACGCCCGAATCCGCGTGCGCGGATCGCATTGGACCCGCAGGCAAGTCGACGACTGGCGGCAGACCAGGAAGATGCTCGATCGACGCTGATCACCCCTGCCCTTCCTAGATATACAACCCTCACCCGGTTCGGCAAGGCGCAGGAATATTATAGGCCAAGAAGGGCTCTCGCTCCATGTGTACGTACGAACTTGCGCGCGCGTCTTGCACACTATATGGTCACTGATAGAGTGAAAACGGCGGGACGCGGTTTTCAGCGCGCGCATCGTGTCTTTCGATGTGCTTTGGCTGCTCGCGCGTGGGAAGCTAGCGCTGAAGGCGGCGTGATTGAAGCTCCTCTCTGTCGCTTTCACCTTGTCAATAATGATAATAATAAAAACAATATATATATTTTTTGTCGCCATGTTTTGTAATTTAATTGCGGCGGCGGCCAAGTTTTCAATTTAGCGGCGCTACCCCGCTAGCCGACGGCGTTCGTGGGACGCTACGACGTCATGCGACGCCGAGATGCGTCGCGTCAGACCGTGACGTCATGTGGAACCATGACGCCACGTCACAGTAAATTCCCGCTTAATTTAGCGGACGAACTCTCCGATAAATCTAGAGGAGAAATATTTTTCGCGCTCTATTTGGCGTGCTACGACATACCAACACGAAATCGCCGTAAAACTACTTAGCACCCTTTGGGAGCAAAAGGGTGTCAACCGCCCGTTTTGCTCCATCGAATGTGGAAAAAGAAAGGCAAATTTGACGTTTCCGTTAAGAGGGTGTCAGCTGGCGGTCTGCCTTTCATTAAAAAAAAAAGAGGGTGCTGTTTAAGGGTGTGAGTTAGCCGGGGGCGAGCTGAGTGGCACCATTAAGGACGTGAAATGCTTTAAGTATGTGGTTTCCGCACCCCTAGTTTATAACGTTTGTGATTACGGTTCCCGCTGAACCCAGAGTTCCGGTGACTGTTCCGAAGTTCGTCTACCGAACCCACGAGGGAGATATTCCGGAGCGATATATATTGAAGACGCCGTTTCGGCACGCGTTTCGATCGCGTATCGAAGATGCGTGCTCGCTGGAGGCAGTGAATACACGGGCGTTGATTAAGGCTACGCGCCCCAAACCCTGACCTCCGCCCAAACTAAATAATGCTCCTAACCCGGACGGCTCGTTGGGTTCACTGGTATCGCAAACAACCCGACATTAGAAAATGTCTTGCACGGGCTTCGAAAAATTCATTTTTCATGCGTTTCTCTTTTTTGTCCCCTTTGTTGCCATTCTTGTACTTTTTTGCAGTGGTTTTTTTAATTTTTTTAAAATAAATCATTGCAACTGAGGCTTGCAGAAATCCGACTATTTGACAGTCGTCTTCTTTTAATATGTCAAAATCCCGAATACACTCAAGATGCTTGCACTT
Source organism: Ixodes ricinus (assembly GCA_037355805.1). NCBI lineage: Eukaryota > Metazoa > Arthropoda > Arachnida > Ixodida > Ixodidae > Ixodes > Ixodes ricinus. The sequence goes on along the minus strand of JAZHYW010067199.1, from coordinate 84,692 downwards.
TATCCGTTCTACAAAACAAATACAAAAGTTAAAGCGCAGCTCTTAAAGTTTTTTTATATCTTTTTCTTGTTTTTTTTTGCGATATGCCGTGGTAAAGAAATAATATATATATATATATATATATATATATATATATATATATATATATTCTTATTTTTGATTTTTTTTTTGTGGTAGGCCAGAGAGGACGAGGAGGGTACGGTGGATACTCCATATGTTGCAACGCGCGCGGTTACGCCGACGGCGACCCCGACGCCGCTATATCAGGGAAAGGGTGCCTCAGAGCTGCGCTCTAAAACTTCATTGTTCGGTTGTGAAGGCAGGTCATGTCAAGATAAATTTAGTCTCACATCAAGGTCCGTTAACTGCCCTCGTTTTTTTTTGTTTTTTTTTGTTTTTTACGAGAATAGTTCTTTAGATAGGTTCCTTATCTCAGCAATATTGAATATGCATATCTGAAAACGAACGTGTCATCAACTTAGATGAAGAGTCCACACGTGCACGAGTAGTTGTGATATCTATACTTAAAAGAGGCTCTCCGACCAAGTAATCTCTTGTGGCCTAAATAGATACACTTAAGTAAAAAAAAAAAAAGAAGATAACGAGCGTATTTTTTTTTCACACAATCGACTCAGGCTAAAACTAGCTAAATAAAAAAAAATAATAAAAAATTAAATTCACTGTATGGAGGTATATACCCAGTGGAAAGTTAGTCTACCTTACGTCAGGTGTGCCGGTTGGGGGTGGGTAATTTAGGCAGCGGATACAGGATATTTAGATGCCATTTCTAAACGTACACTACGCATCTTTCGCATCCTTGGCGTCCATGGATGCTTTCGCGTTAATGGCTCGGTTTGTAACCACTGATCTCGGAAGCGTTAGCAAGCATGTTAAACGTTCAGTTCCGGGACAAGGCGCTAATTACTTCCGGTGGCTCAGTACCTGTTTGCTCGATGTGCCATTCAGCCGAAATGGTAGAGATGAGTGTTGGTAAGCAACGAAGCAGTCCGCACGCATCTGTTATATATGCATACTTTAATAGACCGATTTCATAGCCAGTTTGACTACGCCACCACTGCCGCCACGCAATCGTGGGAACTAGTGCCACTAAATGAGCTACGCTTAAGAGTAACGACACTTGGCCATATTGTGTCTCAAAATCATGGTTGCCAGTTATCTGTAGCGTTATCTGAAATCACAGGAAACGCTTTTCCGCCCTCCACAAATGTCTAAACAGTTCGCGACAGAGCAAAGCGATATTACGTGACCTTCCTAACACCGAATCTGATACCGAGGAAGTCGCATTCTGGAAACGTGACGATCGGCAGTTGCGTCTGCTCGCGCATACGAGCCAAAGCTGCGCGGCAGAACCACAGCAATGTTGGGGAACGGAGTGCCGATACTGCCCGTTTCGAGCCTGGTTCAGCACAGTACTGGCGTTTGACTGCGTGTATGCACTGCGTTGCGTGCAGCGTTAGAAGACCCCAGGCTAGCGATTGCACTGCACTGGCTTATATTGTTCGTGCCACAGCATGATTCCTTGCAATTGGATTCCACGGCTGATCAATTAGAAGCACAGATGTGCCAATGACTCAGTCTTTCGGTGTCGTCTGCACTGCAATCGCAGTCAAAATGGCGGCACTCACAACAATGCAGGTGATCTGAGTACCGATACTCTAAGCGCAGCTCATTTATAGCGGCTCTAGTGGGAACTGTTGTCTTTTAGCACGAGCGACAACACCATTGAGGGTCTACCGCGCAGAGCACGAGGCGGCACGAGCTTTCTCGTGAACTGGCGCCTGCAGCATATATGAACTAGAGTAATGACGTCGTCACGCATGCGTGGAACGCTTCGTGAGAGAGGTCTATTATATGCATACCGGGGGTAATGCGGCCAACGAATCTGATGTGATATATTGGGTTCTGAACGAAAAGAGAAAGTGCAGGTATGCAAGTGTGCTTATTATACTTATATAAATGCATCATAAATATATACTTTTAATTTTTTTTTTGAAAGGCAAGCCACGCCCACACTACTCGTACATCCTACAAAAGAGAACCAGCAGACATCGTTAAGGGCGCGTTTCTCTCGTGCGACGGACGTAGTGCCACATCGGGATCGTTCTGAGACCGTCTGGAGTCTTAGTACGACTAAGACTGTTCCAAGCGCGTATGGAGAAAACCTGCTTTCGATGGTGCTCGGGGCGTGTCCCTAGATACTTCTTCCATCACGTCCGCGGAGACCACCGTCGCGTTTTTACGACGTACGAGCCTGTGTGTGACTTCGGTTTTGCGCGCAAGACGTTACAAAATGCTATCGGATTTTCACAAAAATCTGCGCAATTTCGGTAACATTTTTTTTTAAATATTTGTATTAGAAGTTCGGCTTTGTAGAACAAGAGACAAAACTGACGAAATGTTCAAAATAAATTTCTCGGGGGGGGGGGGGGGGAGGTAGCGAACACAGCGCGCGGCTGTCGCCGCGCTAAACAGCGGAGCACGCTTGACGTGGCGCGTACGGCCGAGACTCCCTGGCTCTCCTCTCCCGGCACGCCTGCGGGTGAATGACTCGGCGGAGGCCCCCGCATATAATACGAGTGCACACGCAGGCGCGTGAGTGACGCGGGATACCGTAGACACCGCACGTGCTTCTCTCGCGGAACGCGCCGCGCGCACCCCGCGTGCTTCGCGAGTCAAAAACACGCGCAAAACGGCTTTCGAAAAAAAAAAAAAAAAAGCTTTTGTTTGTTTTGCGCGTGAAAAGTGGTTCGACGGGAGTGCTTAGCATCGAGCAAAGGTCGGGTCGGTGCTATATTCTATGCGGGCAGAAACTGTGGGAGAGGAGGAGAAGAGAGGGGACGTCAGGACGCCGAGCTCTGATTGGAATGGACATGACGAGTTATATGTGACGTCATCGTGACTTGGTGACTCACTATCTGCGCATCTCGCGGAGGAACAGTAACAGGCGGTAATGAACGCGTGCGAAAAAAAAAAATGTGGCGCGTTCTTAACTCGTATTTGACTATGCATGTCTTGCATTGACGTCCTCTCGGACGTCACTGTGGTGGTCTTGCTGTTGGACGCATATCTTCTGCGACAGAGATTGGACGCCACCAGATTTGTTGTTGTTTTCTTCTGCGCAAGGACAAGTAGAAAGGACCACCGGCACAGTGTGATGCGTCACTTGCAAGCCATATAGCTCTTCGTGTCATTGCCACAGAAAGTTATCCCCGAAGTGGTTCGTGTCTTGGTACATCTCTCTTCTTTCACTTTCTCTATCCTTCTCTCTTTGATCTTCAGCGAGCTTGAGAACTGCGCTTCGATAACCTTGAGCACCCGGTTCCACAGTCTCCCACAAACGAATCGACCTCCAGAGTTGTGGCCTCACGCCTCGTCTAGCCACTGCTGAGTGTCGCGCTAAGCTAAACACGAACGCTAGTTTTCGTTCTTTACCGCACACTCGAGGCCAACAGTAAATTCGTGAATAGGTTTGTTCGCGCGCGCGAGCATTCGTCAGCGAAGTCACGGTATACCGGATTTTATGGGCGCTTGTTTTCACACTTTCACACGTGCGTTCGTACGCACGTCGTTCTCCGTGGCCCGTTTTTCGTAATCGTCACGCCGGCAAACATATATTCTTGCGTGCCCGCTGTGAGCCCGCAAACGATTCGCCCCGTCGTACAACACAGTCCGCGCCCGTCCGTCGGCAACCAACCGACCGTTCGTCATTGTCATCTCTCTCTTTCCCGCTAAGAACACAGAGCGTGCCAAAAGCCACGAACGAGCGACGACTGACTTCTAGGAAGCCGCCGCCGCGATACGCAAACAATGAAATCTTCGCGCCGCGTGTGTCCTCTTCGCACGAGGCGTCGCGACGACACCTTGCTGACGTCGAAACCGACGGAAGTCCTCGTGCCGGGGAATCCAGTGTTCTGCGCGGTTTCCACAGTCGCGGAATTTTTGTTTTCTCTGTTTAAGATATGAAAAAGGCAAAATGAAGTCGGTGAATGTTAAAACATTATTTTAGCGTTCTGTTATTTTTTTTAATCCGTAGTAATTTAAGGATGTAAAATTTTTTATAATCGCCGATTTATCTCAAAATAATATGTCAACACAACAATAGACACGGCTAAAACTAGTGGCCGAAATAATAGCTTAACATATTGTTTTTCGAGAATTTATTGAATTTTTAAATTTAACCCTTACCATCTTTTTTTTTTTTTTAACTGAACCTTTTTACTGACAACGCTAGAAAAAGTGACGAGGGATGTCAGTACAGGTTCCCTCATTTCGCACCAGAACTGTTGTTGTTGTAGCTGTTGTCAAATGAAAAATGGAATACACGGGAAAGGTGTGGGCCTCTACGGGGTAAGTCTTCACGCGGCTAGAGGGGCCTCTTCGTCCACTTCACCTAATGCAAGTTTCGACAACGCCTCGCGGGCCGCATGCGGCCCGCGAGGCATTTTATTGAGCCCCCGCCTTCCTCGCACGAACTCAAGGACCACGTGGCAGTTTATTTTTTACCTCAAACGGTGTTAGACATGAACAAGGAGCACTTCCAATTGCATTGTCTGACCACCCCATACTTGATCGGAGAACAACTTCACTTTCTTTATGCCTTTTTCTCAGGCAGCGCCCATATACGTCGTAGAAAAGACACATTCTTCGCTGAAGACAGAACTATCTGCGGACCCTTGTCAAGCGTGCCACTCAGTCAGAGTATTGAATAGAGGAGACAAAAGGGGGAGGGATGTATGGATGGATGGATGTTAATGGCTATGCCCTTTGTAACGGGCGGTAACTTGCGCCACCTAGCCTATGACACGCCTAGGGCAGTGTCTGCAGATTTATCTTTTGTATGACGCATTAGCGTTGAAACCGAGGCTCACGTTGAAACGGGGCATAGCGCACACGAATGATGGGCTCGCTGAAGCAACGGAGATTCGAGGTAAAGGACCTCGGGGTGGCCGCCGCCGCCGCACGCCTCATCTACGCGAGGGACACGCTGCAGGGGAGGGAGAGAAAGGGAAGAAGGAAGGGTCTCGGCCGCACTTGACAGGGATCAGATGAGTGAATCGTGAGCGAGCTCACGGACCGCAAGGCCTGCTCGCGCGTACGCACTCGGCCGTCGCCGCTATATAGGAAGCCACGCTGCGTCGTGCCTCAAAACTACAAGCGCGGGGCTGGATGTGTAGAAAATAGCAAGAGCAAGAGAGAGAGAGAGAGAGAGAGTAAGAGTGAAAGAAGGCCCTCTGGTCGCCGCCATCTTGCTGTTGGTGTGAGGGGATCGTCTAATATTCAAGCTTTGGATTCAAAGGGATTGGACTATGGTGGATTAAACGTGCATCGGGCGATCACAATGTGAGAAAAACTGGGTCTAGCCAAAAACTGCATTTAGCTCTGCTGAAGGCCTGCCCACAGCAACGTGTAACCAAAATTTTCGTTGCACGCAAAAAAAGAAAAAAAAAAAACAGGTGGTCGAAATTAATCATCAGCGTGTGGCTTGCCATTCCACACGGACGCCCTCCCTTGGTTTGGCACGTAACCGCCCAAATTCTTACTTTTGGTGGCATCCCTTGAGGCTTCTTTAGAGCGCGTCGGTCACCGCTCTCCTCATACAGCCTAGATCGTCTCTCGCTGTCCTTCTCGCCGGGCTCGTCGACACCCACAGCCACCAAGACAAAGCAACAAGACTTACTCGAATACGACAGAGTAACCTGGACACCATTAATAGTTCCACTTGACCGGCCGGGGGAGGGGGGGGGGGGGGGGCTGAGCGATCATGTGACGGTAAGAGAGCCAAGTAAAAAAAAATCAAAAGTAAAAAAAAAGGCTGCATAGTTGTGTCTGCTACTTAAGACAGCTACGCTAAAAGGGGGCGTCCAGAATAACAACAAAAAACTGCAACAGAGAAAAGGAGGAGAAGAAGAGAGAGGACGGGGTAGAGGGAATGAGAGAGCTAACGCGGTAGCTGTCTCGGCTCGACCGCATCCCCTTCTCGTCGAAGATGAAGCCGTCCAGCGCGCCTGACAGCGCTCGCTTCTGATCACGATCGTGGTCACGATCACGGCCAGAGGCGGACGGGCCGCTGCATCTCATCCCTGAAGCCGGCCACGCCGTTCTTCGCAGTACGCCACCAGCGGCCGCCAGTTCTCTTCTTCGCGAGTACGTTACTGCCCTCCCTCTCACCGTGTACATTTACGACGTGCCGCAGCGCGGTCGCCGCGAGCCATTCTAAGCCCAAGTGCCACCGCTCGCATACACGCTGTATGCGAGCGGTGGCACGTTGGTAATAAAGACACGCTGTTCCACTGCAGACACGATGAAAAAAAAAAAAGTGTTTTAGTACTCCATATAGGAGGAAAAAAAACGCAAGCGATATGCGTTTGCGCGTCGTCAGCGTTGCGTGCTCGACGCTGCGCGTCGTCGCCATTCGTCAATCCAAAAACGCAGGTTGGGGCTCCTCGCACGCTCAGCGTGGAACACGCGCAACGCAAACGCGCAGTGCTTGCGTATTTGCTCGCATACGCAATAACTGGAACTCACTATTATCTGCGTACACGCCTCAAGCACCGTTCGAGTAACGCTCCGGTTCGTACAATTGTATGCTCGAAACCATGTGTGCAGATCGTTTCCGCGTGACCCACGTGACAGGAGTGTCACGTGGGTTACGTGTTTTTGTCATTCACGTGACACGACTGTCACGCAAGGAAGACACTCGCCACAGACATTGTCTACACGGGTCTTTTGTATTATGTATTAGCGGTGTTACCGCGGCATAACGGCCGATCGAGCACTGTCAACGCCTCACGTGACCATGCGGAGTGCAAGTTCGTCTGCTTCTTTTGCAGGGATTGTGGTGACGTCAGAAAGACGCCGACCTCTGATTGGCTCCGATTGGAAGGATAGTGGGTAGACCTCACAAGCAAGCTGCCTTGAGGTCTACCCACTATCCTTCCAATCAGAGCCAATCAGAGCTCGGCGTCGTTCTGACGTCACCACAACACGTGCAAAAGAAGCTGAACGAACTGCACTCCGCATACGTACTTTCCGCGTCGCTCCGTTCCTCCCGAAAGTCACGTGACATTCGCGAGGCATTTGATTGGCTCCGATGGCTCGCAGCGTCCACTGCGGTTCATGGTAAGGCGAAGCGGCGCGTAGTAGTATAACTATGTACGCGTGCGCTTCCCTGTAGCGCCGCTTCACCTCAAATTCGGGTCTTTTTTGATGGGGGCCGATTCTGCGTTGGAGGGACGCGTCCATCATCTAAGGAGAGACACTGCGGAACGCTGTTCTAATTAAGGTCGATGGGAAGATTTTTTTTCTTTAACTCGAGGGATATATTGGCTTAGCGGGTGGCCGTCGATACGTTAGGTTTTGCTGGAAAACTGGGTTTTCGGAACGCTAGTGAGAGGTATACGCTATAGCCCCGTTCGACGCCAGATCTTGTCGGGACGCCAGTGGGACTGCTTTCGTCGTTATCGGTGTTGGCTTTGTCTTAAAATGTAGGCGACGTACTCCTAACTCCTAAAAAGAAAGGCAGCAGCCATGATACGACCTGCATAGCTAGTGTAATGAGAATTTGGTTTACTCGAATGATGATCCCCGAAAATTCAACGAACACAATTTACAACACAAAGGAAAAAAAGCAACCGCCTCGAAATCCCGCCATAGACTGCTGCGCTTCAAATACTGTTTGGCCCTCAGCTAAAGTAAGCCGCACACGCCGGCCCACGGTCCTGTTTCAAAATGTCACGTGACCAAAGGACTCTCAAAATAGCCGCCTCCTTGAACGGCGGCCATCTTTGGAGACAGCACTCAGTAATCCGGCTTTGAGTGCAGAGAGCGAAAAGGCCGCGGATATTCGTCGCAGAATGTTTAAGCAGTATGGAGACGCCTGTATCAGACATCGAGCGGTGTAAGAGTGCTACAAGACGTTTCAAAGCGGAGGGTCAAGCCTGACTGACGCATCTCGCTCGGGCTCACGCTTCGACGACGCCGCACTCAACATCACAAGTTGAATGGCTTATACACAAAAACCGCCGCGTCCATATCAATAAAATGGCTGAATAATGGAAGATTAGTTATGGGTCGGTGCACCACATTATTCCCAATGTTCTGCAGTATCGTAAAGTGTCCGACAGGATGGGTACCCAAGACAACTTACGCGAGACACTAAGAAGCGCCTTCGGAATCCATGTTGAATCCACTGTGCCTAGCTAGAAACCAAGCGGGCAAGCAAAGACTATACCTTCGTTCGATTTACCTGCATGCACCTCCTGGACCGGTGCAGAAAAGTGCAGGGCAGTGTGCCTCTGGTATGTGCATTGAGATACGACGGGAAATACACTAATACCAAAGCAGTTCTGGGCAGAGTTCCGACGCAGGGCAAGGTTATGCTCAAGGTCACCTGGGATCATAAAGGACCAATGCTCCAAAGGACCAACAAGTTGGTTTGCTTCTTTTTTTTGCAGGGGTTGTGGTTACATGAGAACGCCGAGCTTTGATTGGTTCTGAATGAAGTATAGTGGGTAGACCTCAAGGCAGCTTGCTTTGAGGTCTACCCACTATCCTTCAATCTCAGCCAATCAGAGCTCGGCGTTCTGACGTCACCAGAACCCCTGCAAAGAAGCAGACGAACTTGCGCTCCGTATAGTAAAACAACATATTTGTCTAGGGGACGTCAGTGTACACAGCAATTGGTGTTGTGACCTGCTCAAATACAACTTATAGTGTGTGATCAGGTCATTGCGCCGTTGTTTGCTCACCACTGGCGTGTTTCTGCAGCACGACAATGCGGGCCCCCATACGGCACGTGTGGCAGCGAAAAAAGAAACAAAAAAATCAAGGTTTTACGTTTTCAGCGCATTCCGCATCCGCCTTACTCAAAGGATATGGAACAGAGCGTTTTTATTTTCCTCGGACCGTCCAAAGCAGTACTTGGCAAAATGAAGTTTTGTGCAAGGTGAGCTAGGCGGCAGTGCCTCCGGCTTCGGAGTCATCAACCAGATGTTCTCTTCCTCGGCATCCACGTGTTGGCGTGCGGTGATTACAGATGCAAAGCGTTTAAGTTTCACTTCTTTCTCAATACGTATTTAGTTGTAGCTTTGTTTTTTGTTATTAGTGATATGGTATTAGTGGTGTTACTTATGCTCTGGTTTGTGTGCCCACTCGACCAACCGTTCAGTCACTGCCGGTAATCGTACACAATGATGCAATAAAAAAAAAGATAGGTCAGAAAGAGAAAATATATTTTAAGATTAATGAAGATGCTATACTTCTGCTGCCTAGAAAGTCTTGCTTATGTTTCCTATCACCAGAACCCATCATGGCTAAAGCCTCATGTAGGGCTTCGGTCATGCCACAATGCCTCCTTGGTCGTGTTCATCTGCAGCCGTCCACAAAAAGAGTGCCTTACGCGCTGACAACTAAAGTGTAAAAACGCAAAAGCAAAAACAAACGAATGAATCAGAAAAGGCGAGAAATCTCAGATACCGTGTTTGCCGATACACAGTATTTTGTTTCAATATGCAGGCAAAGAGCCGGTGGTAACGACCCCTTTATCATATTTCAAAGGTCCATGACTGGATGGAGAATTCAGCGAACATTCAAGCTTGCCGTTGAATAACACAAGTTCATAACTTAACGCGAACGTACGATCGTACTTCTTGGTACGGCAGATGATATAAACTCTTTCGAAAGCGTGTGCACGAGCCGAGAGATATTCCTTTGACGATGCGGTTTGCAAAGGATACACAAACACTTCGCGGGTTTCCACGAGGAGGAGCGACGTCTTCTCTTCCCCGTTGCCGCGTCGCTTCCTGTCGTGTTGATGCGTATACCTCCATCGGATCCGTTCAGGGGTGTCAACGTACCAGATTTATTTCCGTGAAACAGCAGAGAACAAGGAGCAGCATTTCGCCGACAAAGCAGCAATCCGCGCAAATAATTGTCTTAGCCTCCGTCTTGTTGTGTGCGATGCGCAGATGCGCGCCCGTGTAACGTTAGTGTCATTTAGCAATAAAAACGCGAACCAAATAAACAGATTACTCACTCGCAAGCGTCATCCACAGTTGTCGTTGGGAAATGACATCGAAGAAAAAAAAACAAAAAACAGAGGGTTGCCTCTCCGCCTGACAACAGTAGCGCTATTGCGAACACACACACTTAGTGGTTGCGAGTTACGATCGTGCTGACGAACTGAAAAACTGAGGCATCGGGCGCCCGCTCGCTAAAATCAGCGTCTCAGCTGAGACTGTGTGAAAGAAAGCACCTGCCGAAGCCAGCGCACGAGCGGGAGTGGCACGCCCCAGGCTTGGCGAGACTTTCTTTCACACCGTCTAAGCTAAGACGCAGATTCTAGCAAGCCGGCCCTGAAGTTTACCGACCCTTACCGGCTTCGGCTTACATTGTAAACAAATTATTGCGGGCTATCCTGGCGTTTATAACGATTGAAAGATTTGTGAAATGGAAAGAAAATAGATTTGGCTTACCTATTCTTTACTTCCTTTGGATCCAATAAGCGCCGCAGTGACACATTTTTAAGTGTGCATGCAAAGTATAAGGAAAACATAGTATTGATTTTTCTTGATTTACTCAGGCGAGCCAATCTTTCCACAACTTTAGCGAAAGCTTCCACCAACTCCAGGCGCCTCTGTAGTAAATTCCAGCCGGGATAAGTTAAGAAACCGATTTATGCGGTCTGATTAAAGTGCGTTCAAGCCATTTCGCCCAAGCCGTGGTTGTTTTTACCGTGTCCGTTTTGAAGCTGAAAGAGCAGCCATCGGCACGACACAACTTGAAGGCGAGTCACACCCAACCACGCAGTTTCGAGGGAGACCCTGTGGATGTCATCGCAGTCGCTCGCGCACGTCAACAGCAGGGGCAGTGGCGTAGCCAGGGGGAGGCTTTGGGGAATCAGGTACCCCCCCCCCCCGAAATCCAGCCGACTCTATAATATATACATGCATTTTGACCCCCTCTCCCCCCCCCTCCCCTCCGCACCCCATGTCATGGACATCCAGCCACCTCAGCCAACCCCCCCCCCCCTCTTTCCCGAAAAAAAAAAATACTGGATATACCACTGTATGGGGGTTTCACATCAATCGCGTCCACCCGGCGCAACCGGACATCTGGGTGCCAGAAACAGCGTTTTGGCTTAGACTGTGTGTGTATACTTAAAAATATTTTTCATCGAAGAATTAAAGCCGCCCAGAAAAAAAAATTGAATAGCAATAGAACCTTTCCGAAAGTCTGCCCTCTGTTGGAAGTCGTGAATCCCGGCACAATGGCAAATACCAGCGCGAGATCCTTGTGTTCGACTGCGCCTCGGATGCACGAGGCTTCGTACAGCACGAGCACAAGTCGAAGTTACCCGCTCGCACTATTTTTACGTACCGCTATGGTTCCGCGGTGTCGGTTGTCAGGCCATTGTGCAGTGGGTTAGATCTTCTACCGGCAGACAAGTGACTTTCGAAACGGGTCTATGCGGCGGCAAGTCGTGTGCTTCTGGCGCAGGGGTGGCGATGACGTCAGAACGACGCCGAGTTCTGATTGGCTTTGATTGAAAGGATATAGTGGGTAGACCTCAATGTTAGATGCCTCAAGGTCTACCCACTATTTTTTTTTTTTCAATCAGCCAATGAGAGTTTGGCGTTCCGACATCATCGAAACCTCCTGCGCAAAGAAGCATACGAACTTGTGCTCTGCGTATAGAAAGCCTGCCAAGCCTGGGGGGCCGCGCGAGCGTTTGAGACTGAACTTCACCTGCCACTCGGCTCGTGCGTTAGCTTCAGCGATACTTTCCGCTGCTTCCTTTCACGCAGTCTTTTACACGCTGATTCCAGCAAGGCCGACCCTGGCTCCACCTTCGCGGGGGAGGGAGGAGGCGCTCGCCTCTGGCGTGCCACCGTCGCGTCTCATTGCCGGCTGTCGCCCATTCAGTTTTACGTTGTTTACGGGCGGCGGCGGTATTGGGAGCGTGGCGCTCCCAAGCGGACCGCCGCGATGGGGCGTCGGATAAGGGCGCCTGACCTGACCCTCATCCGCGCGGAGGGTTGCACGGTGCCCTTGGCCTACCTCTCTCGCGGCGGGGTCCTTCTACAGTGGGACTCCGATCGGCGGTCGCTTCCCGCTCCTGACCCACAGAGATGATCTCGATCGGACGCCGGGAGACGCTCCTCTCTGTGCCCGCCGGAGAGGGGACAGGGCGGGAGAGGGCAACGGGCCCCCTCACGTACTACGTGGTCGCCACGAGTTCGATGCCCCGCTGGTTCCCCTCCAGAGTGTACGCGCTCGCTTTATGACGTACGCGCGCGCCCGCGTGCAGTCCGTCGAGTACTACAGCAATCAGGGTAAACCCACCCGATAGTCTTGTTTTTTTTTTTCTGCTACTGGCGTGGGACTGTCCCGTCGGACAAAGTTCGTAACCAGACATGTTTGCAACGCTGTAATTCTATATAGTTACTTTGTCTGATAACTAAGTAACGGCTTAGTACCATTTAGAGACAAGGAACGAGTAACTTATTTTCCTCACTTTTTGGATGGACTAACGAGTTGCCTATTTGGTTTTCCCTGAGCTCGCGTCTATGACTTTTAAGGCAAAAAAAAAAAGAAACGCCAAAAGGAAATGAGAAGAAAAAATATGCTCATGAATGCGTCAGAAAGCTAGGCATTATTGACGACACAAAATACAAGAAAATGGCTGCTGCTTCAGACAAAAAAAAGACAAAAAAAACACATTTAGAGTAACGAGAATGTAACTCGTTACTTCTAGCTTAAGCAATGCGTTTCTTTTAATATCTGTAACGAGTAACGTACTTAGTTTCCTTTTGAGCGAGTGACAGTTACTTTTTTCTAGTAACGTGGGCATGTCTGTCTGTAACTATGATCATTAAGCGGTACTTAGTGCCTATTTCTGCAATGATCCGGAGTAACGAGCTTGTGTTTACTTTCATTCAAACACTATCGACGTTTCTTGCCGTCTTCATGCTGAACAGACGCAACCCAAGGTGCACGCGCATTAAAGAGCGGAGCAAGCCACAACATCGCTTCAGGGTCGAGCACGCAAGTTTGTAGAAATGCGTTCGTCGTCGCCAAAGAAGCCCTCCCCAAAAAATGAAGCGACAGCTACAAGCGACCTGGTTCAGAGCAGGTTGGAAAGAGGTCGCGATCTTCCGGAGCGTAAAGTTCGCCACTCCACAAAAATAATAATATAAAAAAAAGTTTTTGCTAGTCTTTACACTTGTCCTCCGAGGTCTCCAAAGTCGAGCTATCGGCGCGTCTGAGGAGGGCACAGCCCCCTGACCCTTTCGAAATCCGTACATCTGGCGCATTTGTTTTGGGGAGGTTGGGACAGATACCAATCTTCCAAAATATTCGCCTAGAATCTCTAGATAGACCGGGTTCAAAGAGTCGACCGCTCCGGTAGCGAACTCGTATATCGACCAACTTCCGTTTTTAAAACCGCATTTTTTTTTAAAGTTCGATTTTGGGGTGCTGCATGCGACCGGTTTTGATTCCCGTTAGTTACTAACTTTTTTTTTAATTTTTGCTGCGTAATACGAACAAGAGAACAGCTTGCCTAACTATTCGATGGAGTACCGGTAGATGAAATGACAAGGTCACGATAGACGCGATCTAATGGATAGTATGTAACTAGGGGACTCCGTGCTTTGGACGTCTTTGTTTTTTGACGTATCAAAATTTTGTTTTTTTTTTTTAGAAAACTCGATTGTCGGGAGAATAAGCGATCCTCTTACAACAGTCTTCTCCCAGCCCCAGGAAGATAGAGAGTACTTAAGCTGGTGAGGATGTGAGATTCGTAAAAGCGTCGATCGAGGTTGCACCGGGAAACATTCTGGGCCTTCATGCAGCAAAGTATCACCCTATGCGCACGAAAATTTTTCTCCGACTAGGACCAAACCAAACCTACTCGACCGTATACAAGAGACATCAAGCACGTCGCATTAAAATATTACGCGAAAATAACAAATATATTCTCACTCCTCTCGCCTATTTCTTTGTATCATTCAATATCTATATTGTGATCTTGAAAAGAAGCCTCTGTAACTTCAGAGTGGGCAGTCGGCGTTTATCCAAGTATCTTAGAGAGCATGTTAAGTACCTTGAAGAGCATCTCAGTATCTGAGAGAGCATCGAAGTATCTTAGAGGCTACCCAGAGTACCACAGAAAGTATCGAAGGTTCTAAGAGAGTATCTAATTACCTTAGGAAAACTCTATCTTATAGAGCCTCTTAAGTATCTTTGTGTCTCAGTACCTTCGAAAGTACCTCAGTGTCCCAGAAATCATCTAAGCCTCTTACAGAGTATCGGTATACTCTAGGATAAATCTTGCTATCTTAGAGCGCATATTACTTATCTTTGAAAGTATCGCGAGTACCTAAGCAACACTGCTTAAACATCCTACAAAAAGCAGTCTGCATACAGATTCTAACGAGAGCCACTGCCAGATCCGTGCTTGAAATGCCACATGGTAATGAGGTCAAGGAGAAAACTTGGCGCGCGGCATTCGAACCACGGTTACTGTGGTGATTCTTGTTTGCAGACTGTCTTTTGTATGATCTATGAACAGTGTGAACCCGGCTTAAAAGAGTATCTCGATTATTTCAGAAACCATCAAAGTGTCTTAGAGACTATCTTGAGTATATCAGAGAGTGTTTACGTATCCTAGGAAAAATCTTACTACCTTAGAGGTCATCTGAAGTATCCTAGAAAATCTCGAAGTATTTTAGAAAACAAAACATGGGCTGTCACTCTGAGTCTTCCCCAAGGTTCATTTTCAGCTTCCCCCAACAGATTTCGCCACGTTTTTGACTTTAGTACATATTGTGAGGTCATACGTTAATTCAAAAGTTCGTTGAGAAGCCAAGCCTCAACGAAACAACGTCGATTGGCACTCAGAGGCTCTGCGAGGAGGAGAGGGGAGGGGGATGTTTCTGTTCTCCAACTACAATTCAACGATGCTCATCTCACGGCCCCCACAGCGAGGGACAACAACTCACAAACGATTTAAAACGCCATCGACACGCGAAGCCGTGCGAGGAGTCCACGTGTCGTCACTTTTTCCTCTGCCGGTGAACGGATCTCTCGTCCGCTCGAGAATCCGGTGGCTATAACGTCGCGGAAGCTCCGAGGGAAGCTCCGAGGAAAGCTGGCCCCAGAAAGCGAGACTTCCTCGTGTAGCGCCTCATGCGGGCTCCTCCGCGGACCGTCTTCCTGTCTGGGCAACACCATAGGCGAGAAGGGACGACCGCACAAGATGCACCGAAACAGTTACTCCGCGAAAGTAATCCGAGTTACTTAGTCGCGAAAATATGTCGTATAAGAAAGAAAAAATACTGAGTCGAAGAGACCACGTCCATTCAGATGTGCGCACGTACAGAATAAACGCAAGGACAAAACGTATTGTCCGTCCTTGTTTTTATTCTTCCCATTAACGTTGCTAAAGTGGACGCTTGGGCGAGTTGGTATCGACATACTCGAGAATCCGGTTTCTCGTCCTTTTGCGCTGTTTTAATTATCAATTGTTCTTTCAGTAACGTGTAATTGTATCCAGAGTGCTCACCTACTTAGTACGGACACGGTCAGCTGAATCAAAAGATTAGGGCAAGTTTTGGAAATGGGCAACGAGAGGAAAGCGGGTTCCTTATTCTGATATCATATCTAAAAAAAAAATAGTTTTAAAAATAAATTTGAAAATCATTGTTAATTTTTTATTGCTATGTGTATTTCGGGTATGCAATTGAGAAACTGTAAACTGTTGCTTTGAAATCTCCCTGGCTTCATTTGTGTTGTTTGCTTCGGTTTTGAAGCGTATTTTAATTGCTCTTGTATGTATTGTTATGCCGCTGTGTCGAAAGGGTTTAGTATGGCTTCGTCGGGCATCTATTGCCTTGTGCAATGTCCCCCAAGGCAGCGTTCTTGCTTTCAATGAATTGTCTCCTATGTATGTAATGTATACATGTTTGTAATTCACGTAACCGCACACGGGTAAAGGAAGCGCTTCTCGGCTTTTTCGCCAACCGCTATATATCTACGTCTCAGCAGTGTCTGAGCCACCCACGACAACGTTCGTTTTTCCGTCTCGAAATCCCAGTGTACGTATAAATCTTTTTATTAATAATGTCTAAATCTTGATATAAATTTGAAAACCAAAGAGACGTTTCTAGCAGAAGCCTCCCTTCTTCAAGAGAAGCTTCTGTACCGCTGTTCGAATTTCTCTCAAAGTAAACAAACCCAGCGTATAAATCACAAAGTTCTTTGACGCAGTTGCGTAAAGATTCTCGCGCTTTTTTTTGTTTTTTTTGTGTGTCGCGAGAAAGTATTCAAACAGCACAGTCGTGGCAAGAGGCGCGGTTCAGACTCCAACGCGCGATCCATCCTTTCCAACTTGGACCAACCTCCGATCTCGGCAGCCAACCGCCAACGCATACACGAGACACCGCGGAACGAAAGGGTACATCACGACGCGGGCATCGCGAGTCGACAGCGCCGAACGTGCACTCACGTCGTGCCGTGTGTGTCAGCAGCACCGCAGTTGACGGCCGAGGAGAGAGATCGCAGCGACCAGCGGCGGTCATATATAGACGCCATGTTGGTGGTTTTACCGCGGACCACGCTCGGACACCGAACGCTTCGCGGTCCGCGAAAGAGTGCATATAACTTTGCGCGTGTTGCAGCAATCCCGCTGCGTGCGCGCGCATGCCCCGACTTCGGACATCCGCGGGAGTTTGTAAAGGGTAGCCTTCGAGCTTGTAGCCTTCGAGCATGTTTGCAGACCGCTTTAATATGACCAGCGTGACATAACCGCCGTACGAGGAAGAAACATGCATCGAACAATAGGGAGTTTTAGGGAATCGTTTTTACACATCCGATACGGTACGATTGGCCCTCTTACCAGTTGGGACTACAAATTGAAAGCGCGAAAGGGCACTATATGTATATAGACCGTTTCACTTCCGGTCTCAACGCAGCCGACGCTTCGCAAGCCAATCACGCTCAGAAATAAGGGCGTGAGGGGGAGTGTCCACTTATTCGACTATGTACGGAATGTTTTCTTGTTTTGTTTTTAGGCGTTACAACTTTGCTAAAAAAGAAAAAAGACGCGAAAGCTACATTTATGCGCTCTGTGCAGGTGAGCCATACGGCCAGGGGGACATATGTATGACATTGACTAAGTCGGCTAATTGAGTATACATTGGTTAATCAACCTTTTAATTCGTGAAAATAGGCATATGGTTCTAATCAGAAACTTGCCGAGCTTCGTCGAAAACCACTAAATCGGGAATTTTCGGAGACACCTTGAGCTCGTGAGAAGCGCGGTATAGTGCGCTAAAGATACCACTCGTGCAGCAGGAGCGAGGCCTATAGCAGTGCGATAAGGCGCCCGCGCGATTTTTCCGTCTCTTATCGGAGCCCCAGCTTCGTACTCCAGTGCTCTCTATACGATAGCCCCAAGCGCTTAAAGTGTTTCTAAAAATTATTGATTTAATAATTTTAAATGACGCGCAGCAAGTTTTTTTTTATTTGAATTATGTTTATTTTCATTAGCCGAGAAAGATAATTAACAAATTTTACTTAATTAGCCAACTGAATGTTATGATTAGCTTCATCTGATTATGTCCCCGAAGCCGTATAACTCACCTGCTTAAATACCATAAATGTAACCTTCACGGATTTTTTAAACAAATCTTTAAAGCTTAAAAAAAACATATATATGCATATGGTGTTTCTGCAAAAGCTTTCAAAAATCTCTAAAAATAGGCTGTTCGAAATAAAAAGATACGCTTCGCGGGAACAGACTACCAACCTTGGCGGACGTCAAGGATTGCAAAAACATACTAATTAGCGAGATAATTAACTAAAATTTACAAATCGTTATCTTTAATTAGTGAAAATAAACAGATGGTTCCAACTGAGAAACTTGCTAAGCATCATCCTAAACCACTAAATCAACTCTTTTTTAGAAATATATACGACAGGGGCAACATTTCACGGCGTTCCGTAAAAACGCTCTATTTGGACGCGTTTCTAGGTTTCGGTTTCCTATCGGAGCGCATCTCTGCGCCCGCGGTCCTGCTCTCCAGTGGCCGAGACGCGCAACACACGTGCGCCATACTTCCCTCCATCCTGCGAAGGAGGCGGTGACTTCGCGCCGCGACCACCGGGGAGCGGGACCGCGGGCGCAAAGATGCGCTCCGATTAGAAACCGAAACCTAAAACGCCTCCAAAACTAACCGTTTCTTTTTTCCCTTTTGAGACGTTGTAAAATGTTGTTTTTGCCTTATATCTTTCTAAAAAAAAATAGTTCATTTAGTGGTTTTCGATGGTACCCAGAAAGTTTCTCAGAGGAACCTTATGTTTACTTTCACTAATTAGAAGTAGCTAATTTTAGTTACTTATCTTTCTGATTAAAATTGTTTGCAATTCATGACGCCCGCCAAGGTTGTTAGCTTGTTCCCGCCAAAAAAAGTTTCCATTCCTGTAAAACACCATGCTTTTAGGGATTTTTGAAAGTCAGTGATATCTTAAGAGGAGCAGGGCGCGGCCATTAATTAAATAATTATATTAGAACACGGGTGTCTTAAACGCGACAGTAGACATAGATAAAGAAGTGCTTCGGCAACTTCTATAAAGAGCTCGCAACATTAGCGGATCCGCGAACCGAGAAGTCCTAGATGACGGAGCGCCCATTCTGACAACGATCTCGGCACGCAGAGCGCGGGAAAATCGCTCCAGTGCAAGTTCCGCAAGGCTGCCTGCCCTTTTTCGATGACGAGTTCGGACTAAACTGAACGGCAGAAAGATATATATGTTTTTACTTCGCTAAACGACGACCTCGGCTTGATTGCGATTAGGACAAGATGTCGAAGCCGAGCCATCGTTAGTCTGCGTCGTTGCGTCGTTTCTGTAGACGGACTCGGCCACGTGTCGTCGCGTTGTTGCGTAATGAACTCGGCAACTTCCACTGTCGATTGAAGTTACGTAGTAGTAGTAGGTACCACGTCAATCAGGCAAATGATGCGGCTTACTTCGCGATCACGCACATCCTCAAACAAGGGCTTCTGGTCACTGGCATCTGTAATATTGTTGAGCATGATGGAAAATAAAAATAAATAGCGTACAAAAAACGAGGGCAAGGACAGAAACGGAGCACAGAAGATTGACAAGCGCTTGACTGTCTTCTGTGTTCCGTACCTGTCCTCGCCTTTTTGTGCGCTATTTTTTCATCGTGTTTAACCAGTAGCAACTCGCCCAGCTTACCCCTTACTGTAGTATTTGGACTTTCAAAGTTGGATTTTCATGTGTATGGGATTATGTAGGTCTTGTAATTAACGAGGGCCTTTCCCAGTGTTTACAACAGCTACAGAACCCCCCCCCCTCCCTGGTTCAACGTGCAAACGTTATAAATTTTCATTCGTCTTTCTTTTTGTATGAACCGGATAAACTTTGTAAGTTAACCCCCGAACAGGTTTGATCAAAATGTGTGAAAACCGAGAAACCCCGAGACCAGAGCTGTACCTTTTTAATTAGAAAAACCCAAGCCTTCACGAGAAGATATATATTTTTGCGGCTCTACTCTGTGCTTTCCGGGTATACACAGGCCCCACTCAATAATCCGGAGGTTGTTTATTAATTTATTTACCCCTCAAGATCATACGACGTTACAGACAGAAATGGACAATAAAACACACAAAAAAAAACATAAAAACAAAAAAAAAAGCAACAGATTTTTTTTTTTTGTATTTACGCTTTGGTCTCCTTTTCGGGTCATCAGCATATCATTCAGGTTCGGTCATCTCATCCCCGTGTCCCGTTTTCTTCAACATAATAAAGAGTTTTAAGAAACCGATTTTGCCTGTCCGATATAGTACGACCGGCCCACTAGTATGCACTGAACATGTGCTAGTCTTCTGCGGTAGCGCATGCGCAGTTCGTACTGAGGTCCATCGTACAGTGCCGGATGTGCAAAACGGTTCCTCTAAACTCTCTAATAGCCCAGATAAACGCCGATTTCTGGCCGATATCAAAATTGACACCGAAAAATAACAAATTCCTATCCCCCCCCGCAAAACAAAACAAAAATAAATGAAAATTCCGCATGAGATATACGTGTATATATATATAAGTGTTTCACAAAGTGGACAAATTCGATATTGGAAAACTACTCATCGAAACGAAAGGCTTGTGCTTTGTCTAGACAAGGCTATTGAGAAAATATAAAGTCCGGGATAATTAGATTGTTAATTATTTTTGCGTAATTAACTTTTTTAATATTGTGTTTAAGGGCATGGTTTCAATTAGAAAATTGCTCAGCATCATCGAAAAACACTAAATCAACAAATTGCTGAACGATAGAAGGCACGCGCAGCATTTTACAGCTTTCTGAAAAACCGCACAAATTCGACGGGTCTTTAAGTTCGGTTTGTAATCGGAGCGCATCTCGGCCCTGGCAGCACCGCGCCCCGTGGAGAAATAGTGCAACCCACCTCTGCTGCGCTGTCCTCGCGCAACGCAGCAGAGGTCTGGTTGCACTTTTTCTCCACGTGGCGCGGTGTCGTCGGGGCCGAGATGCGCTCCGATTGCAAACCGAAACTTAAAAGCCCGTCGAATTTGTGCGGTTTTTCAGAATGTTGTAAAATGCTGCGCGTGCCTTCTATCGTTCTTGAATTTGTTGATTTAATGTTTTTCGATGATGCTGAGCAATTTTCTAATTGAAACCATGCCCTTAAACACAATATTAAAAATTTAATTACGAAAAAATAATTAATATTCTAATTATCCCGGACTTTAATAATTTTCCTCAATAGGCCCCTGGCCCAGGACCAAAACGACACAAGCCTATTTTCGTTCCGATGAGTAGTTTTCTAAATATTGAATTTGTACACTTTCGTGAAACTATTACTACATATATATATTTTTTTATATATGATACCCCAAAACACTGAACCCTAATTATAATAACCCAGATACTGCAAGATTGGTTCGTCAGACAAGAATTTCCGATAGAACTGAGCGGATATTCTTTTTAATTTGGATTCGGAGAAAATTATTCTGAAGTTTAAAAAAATGGCGACGTGGTTGTCAAAAATTTCGAGTGCGTCAGACGCAATCTGAGTTCTGCGGATGACCAACCAAGCATGTACCATACAAACAAACACCTGTGCGTAACTTTTTTTTGCTCATTTAATAAAAAAAGAAAAAGAAAGAACACAGGGCGAACAAAAAGGAGGTCAGTACATTTTATAATTTCAAAAAGTACCTTCCTTCGGCACGCTACCCTTATGGCTCCCGTTTTGTATACTCCTAAACGTCGGACCCTTTCTTTTTTGTGTGTGTGTGTGTATGTGTATGTGTGTGTGTGTGGAAATCCCCAATGCCATCGCCTGCTGTTTACGATCAAAAGCTGCGAAACCTTCTTGACGGATGGGCGGCCAATTTTCGAAAACGCATTCAAAACGCGTCAATCGGTCGAGGCCGCCCCAAAGACCACGCGACGTTCGCTTCGCGCGGTCAAGCAGTACCACCTAGACGACAAGGCCTTACCCCCCCCCCCCGCCCCCCATCCCCCACAAACGTCATCCCTAGTGGACCTAGGCAGCGTCAGCGTCGCCACCAGAGCGTCTCGCAGCATCTCACAACGAGGGCCACCTATGATGACGTCACGCGCAGGCCTCGTCCTCAAGGTGCTATTGGGCCAACACACACCCTTGGGAGAAGACGGTGCACGCGCAGTGCAAGTTCGCGTGAGCACGGCGGCGGCCGTCGTCGTCCCAACTGCGTCCGAAGTTCCCTCCAAGGCCGGACATGCTCGGCCGTTCCTCGGCTGAGCGACGATCCGTTGCCGAACGCTAAGGCCGTGCGTGTGCCCGGCGCCGGCGACGCGGCGAAAAAAAAATCGTCTCCAATACGCGGGTTTTTCCAATATGTCCCAGGCCGCATAATAGGAAGGATTTCGGTCGACCAAGACGGAGGCCTACCGACGACGCCACACGGTTCCGAGGCTTGGTACGTGCGATACAGCGAGTCGGCGTGCGTTCTTGTCTCGAACACCTCGAGTCACCGACAACATAAGAAACGCAGGGCGTGACCAGTACCGAGCATCTCATTACTTCGCCGCAGCCAATCAGACTGCGACATCAGCCGATAAGAACGCAGAGGAACCAATCGCGAAGCAAGAAGCGCCATCGTTAATAGTCCATGCCCTGCGTTGTTTAAGAACTCAGTGACTCTGCGGAGCGCGCAAGTTCGTCTGCTGCTTGCGCGGGAAGTACACTGACGACACAACGCCGAACTCTGATTGGCTCTGATGGAGGGATAGTGGGTAGACCTCAATGCTAGCTGCCTCGAGTTCTATACCCACTCTCCTTCCAATCGGAGCCAATCAGAGCTCGGCGTCCCGGCGTCACCGCAAGAAGCAGACGATATTTACGCCCCGCATAGGTGACGCGACGTCGAAAATACGGCACTACGGCGTTGCTAGCTAAGAGGTTGCTGGCTCATCTTGGCAGCCGGGCCCGTCGGGCCAGCTGCCCGATAGGCCCGGCTGCAACTACTCTCGAGAAATGTATCCGTGCACGTTTATTCTAAGGATAATACTTCGTGGCAAGCGGACGTCTTCTGCTCAATGACCTATAGTAAACGAAAACCAGAACGCCGTCTTCAAGATCGTGTTCTGGTTGCCACCTTTTCGTTCACTCGCGCTCAGGGAAAAAGTTGGTCAAATTTTCCCGCACATGTTTGTATTCACATTCTTAGGGAATGAAACGATGAACGCGGTTCTACTTAGTAGGGAGTGCTGGATGTCAATAGTCATTCCTGTCGTGTATACATAAGCAAATATTATAATCCGCCACCATCACAGGCTAAGGTGCGTGTATCTTGTTCGGCAGTTTATTTCGTCATAAATCAGAGCTTATAGTCAAAGCCTAGTAGACATGCCAGCACTTACATACGAGCAAAAAGGGCAAGGTGACGGGCATTCACTACATGCTTGATTGGTTTGGCCAACGACATCACAGGCACAGAGAGACGACGGACACCATGACGTTGCGTTTTTTTAGCACCGCCTCATTTGCCCCATCGTCTGGTGACGTAACGCACGCTCTGACTTTAGGCTGGTTCCCACATCTGCGTCGGTTGCGTTCACACCGACCAAAAACGGCAGCGACGACCGAGACACCGGAACAGCGGTAACTCAGGATTGCTTCACAAAGCTACCGCTTGCATTGTTCACCACGTCCCACGAGGAAAACGGTCGTCACAGTGACTTTGTCGCTGGTATATCTTTTCGGTCGCTCTGAACGCACCTGTCTGAGCCAGGCTTTATGGTGAAACAAAGCATATTTGCATACAACTATTTACCTGCACGCAACTGCACGTGTGTAGGGCACAAACTGATACGCATGGTTTGGGTTGGAATATGTCCAAGTGCAAAATTAGAAGAAAACGAAGGCTGCAAACTTATCTTGGCGTTTAGCCATCGCTATACACGTGATGAATGCGTTCGTGTGTGCCCGTGCATTTTTTGGATCGCCAAAGGCTAAAACTGCGCCTAAAATATTGCATTTCAACGGACGTCAATTTTCCAGCACATCTTCCCTGCACCGTAGTATATACTGTGTAGCCCGGAGCGGGGAAATTCGATGCATTTGCTTTGTCAATTACCATGGGCGTTCAGTATCTGACCTCTACCTACTACAGCCACCCAGCTTTCCCACACTGAACAGCGCCTTAGCCTCAATACAAACTGGCAGCGGGTATACGAAGCCGACCAACAAAACTACCGAACGCCGCCGTGATTTCTGTCCCATCTAAGCACACTCGACGCAAATAACGCAGGGGTGGGCCGGCTAATTCACCGCGCTGATTAAAAGCGCAGTCATTGAGAACTCAGCCGAAGAAGCGAGCCTGGCAAGCCTGCCTTCGACCAGGGAAAGTCTTCGAACGGGTGCGCCCCAAAGCAGAAGGTCCCGCCCTTCTGCCACGGGGCTCTTTGCGAGACCACCTAGATACAAAAAAGCGTGCGCGGACTCCCGTTAAACAGAGGCACACACCCCTTTGTGTGTGTACCTAACAATCAGCCAAGTGAAGGATGATCGGCGTCATGGCGTCCCTCCTACGGTCAGCTGGCTGCTGGTGATCAGACACAATTAGGGAGTGCAACTCGAGGCGTGATTTGTTTCCTCAAAGCCCAATCAAGAAAGATGAATGCGGAATTGTGAGCCAACGAGGGACGGCCATTGAGACACCTCTACCGAGGCACAGAAGCACCAAATTGGAGCTCTTCGCCGAGGCCGATGCTCACAAGAACGGCAGCAGCTCTGCGCAACGTGTTTACGAGTGTGTCGGTTTCTAATTCGTCCCGAGAAGCAACAAGCGCGTGGTTCATAAGGAAAATGACGAGTTTAGACAGTGTGGTTACTTCCCTGGTAAAGTGGCTTGTCATTATGGTCTCAAGAAATCATATTTGTTTTAACTTCTCAGAGAAGGCGACTTGCAACTATGGACCGTTTTTTCTGTGACAGCCGCCATGTTGAATTCCGACGTAGCTGATTTGAGGCACGATAGCAAATCCCTTTATTTGCAGATTGGGAGGCGCTAGAATTCAAGGGGTTCGTGCCAATAGTTATGCTTTTTCCTTAGCTACACTTTTTGTTTGTAGTTAAGCTTAGAATATTTACTGTCGGCTTTGTCGCCTAACCCAACTACGTCATATTTCAACATGGAAATCGTCACACGAAAACGTTCCATACACGCCACATTGTAAACAACCGTCGTTGCTATTTCATGCGCTTCCTCGGAATTTGTATTCCAATACAAATAAAACAAGCAATATGGCTAAAAAATAAATAAAGAAGGTAGAGGCAGAAAGCATATAGAAAACAGTAAAGCTGTAAAAAAAATAACGAATGAAGCTACGAAGTACATAGAGTGCGCAGAAAGCGTTGCAGTATACATAAAACAAGCGATATTCAATAACTTCTATGATTTCTGCATCAAAGACCAGTGGCGTACCAACTTGTTTTTGAGGGGGGGGGGGGGGACCCCCCCCCCGAGCGGGGGACGGTGCCCTTGGTATCCCTTTGGGCGCCGCCGGCCAGTGTTTGCCCTGCCCAGTGGCGGCTGTTTTTCGGGGGCGGGGGGGGGGCAAAACACGTGCCTTGCCCCCACTCTGAGAACTGGGGGGGGGGGGGCAAGCGCCCTTGCCCTCCCGGTTGGTGCGCCCATGTCAAAGACACAAAAGTATCAGCACTTTAAATTGATTGTTAGGCAGGGAAAAGACGGAGGTCATGCAAGACAGGAAACATACAAGGCGGAGGACATAAAAAACAAGGGCCATGGCAAAGGACATACAAGACGTAGAACAAACAAGACAGAAGACGTGGAAGACAGAAGACATAGAAGACAGAGGACGTGCAAAACTGAAGACATACACGACGGAGGACATACAATACAGGGTACACTACAAGGCAGAGGACATACAAGACAAAGGACATACAGGACATAAAACAAGCAAGACAGAAGGCATACAAGACAGAAGACGGAAAACATACAAAACAAACGACATACAAGACAGAGGACACAGAAGAAGGGAAACGTGCAGAACAGAGACATACGAGACTGAGGAGAAGCACTAAGTGAATATGGTTACGCAGTATTAGCATTCGCCCCTATTGAAAATTAAGGAATATAAGGAAGGTACACGGCGTCATTTAGTGCCTACGAACAGTAAGGAGATCATCGGGAACCGTCTGGAACAATCCAAATCCAAAGGCCGCACCAGGATCGCACCATCTTCGGATAAAAAGAAAAAAAGGCGCTCCGTTTTGTGTGACACCGGCCCGTTCGTCCGCCACGAACCGAGTGAGCGACCACAAATAGACAAAAACAAAAATATAGACTAATAAAGCAAACCAACAATTGCAGAAGAAGACGCAGTCGGAGCCGCACCGCGGCCACAAGTTGGTCATCCCCGACGCGGCATCCACGCATGGATTGTGGCTCAGTCATCCGTACGCTCCCCTCCTGGGCGAAATCGTCGAATGCATGCGCTCCGTTCGATCAGCCGATAATGGCATTTCGTTCTTTCTTTTTCTCTTAGTGTTTCCCAGGGCCATTGTTTCTAGGCGGCCAGCGGGAAAAACACCGTAGGCCAGCGCCGACGGCGCGAGTCGCCTCGTACTGTGGCGTGCAGCGGGCCACCGTCTCTGCTGGGCTCAGGCAGGCAAGGCCCACACGCACCCCCGTTGCGCCCACCTGGTCGCGCTCCTCTGCCCGGTACCTGTCTTCGCCGTGCAAACGAATAAGGACGAGCTTTCCGTCCACCAGGCAGCGTCGCTTGAACAGGGAGAGGTCGCGGTCTGCATGCCTTGAGACGGCGTCCCTGGCCCGCCCAGATCAAAGCTCGAATGAGTTGCAATTCGAGTCCAGATGTCCAAGTATCAAGCACGGGCACGTTTGTTCCACTTGTTGTCGAACTGCAGTTCGTTGATACACCTCTCCGCAAAAACCGGGTGAAGTTGACGCTGCGTTCTGAGATAGAGATACACAACCTCACGTTTCAGAGAATAAGCAGGTCATAAAAGAAAAAATATATCAATAAATCACAGTGCGACAACGCGCTATTGTTACTATAGCTTAATAGATTATTACATAAGCCAAAAAACAAAAATGACAAAAGAACAAGAAAAAAAAATGCAGAACGTGTTGACAATATTTGAATATTATTGCGCAAGCTAAATGCGTATTGGTTCTTTTCAACATGTTCAGATTATAATGTTACTGTCTGTAAGCCATTCTGATTTTACTATCTACATCTGATAGGTTACTGTGCCCTATCGTGGCCTTCAAATCCTTCAAAGGCGCGATCTAAAACAATATAGAAATAACGGATACCATTAAATTGAAGTTGAACCTTTCTGGCTTTTCACTGCAACCCCCCCCCCCCCCGTCTTTTTCCTGGAAAACAAAACAAAAGAAACTCACTTTTTCTATTTCTTTTTTAACTTCATATGCTTCGATTCAACGGAGATCCTGCTTGTCGAACTAAAAAATAATAATAATAAACACCGAACTGCATCAGGTTCCAACAACAAACTTCAGAATAAACATTAAAAAAAAAAAAAAACGAAACCGCGTTTTGTTCTACGCATTTTGTTTCTTGCAACTTGGCTCCTTTGACACCTCGCTCCTCCGTCGGCTTTCGCAGGGGCAGCCAAAAAAGTGGCACCTCACTGTCACACGCGAAGACCGATCGGGTCGAAATTCTCCCACGGTGAACGTAGTATGTACACACAACCCGTATCGAAAAAAAAAAAAGAAAAGAATAAAAGAAAGCGCTCCGCCCCAAGGGGACATTCACACCCCCGAAGGCGGAAGGCTTCTAGGCGTGTAAAATTACACGGCTGTCCCGCTATTTGATCGTGCTCTGTGCATGTACGGGCCGAAATCTTCGCGAAGACGTGTATATAGCATGCACTTGGTGACACCTACGTCGTGGCTAACCTCCGGTCTTCTGTCCGGCACTCTTGGACATGCCTTGTTGCTCAGATGTGTTAAAAAAAATTAAAAAAAGCGCCAGTGTACAGTTGGAAACATTGATATATATGTATATAGATAGACAGATAGAGAGGGAAAGAGAGAGAGGCGCTTCCTACATCTTGCGAGGAAGAGATCTCGGAAACATGCGGTCCGAAGGGGTTTGGGGTGGATGAATATGAGTACAACTTTCGAGCGCCTAGTTATTGTTTGCTCGGAAAGAACACGGTGCTGATTAAGTATTATTTGCACGCTCGCATGTTTTTAGATTGTCAACGGAAAGCGCGCTCATCTCGGACGAAAATTCGCACTCTCAATCAACCGCGGTCACGGTGCGTTTCACGAGTGACAGAAATGACTTGAGGTTTTCTCGTGAATTCACTTCAAGACGCGGATGCCTTTTGCGATGCCATACATAACACGTTGGAGAGCGCGAAGCTTCTAGCAGCGTATAGACAAAAAGGGAATTCTATTCCGCCCGTAACGTCACCTGTTCCTTTACAGATTGAAAATGTTCAGAATGAGGTTTATTAGAATTGTCTACGACCGATACTTTTAACGTAGGTGTTACTACGACTATGCCTACATACTCGGGGATCTCGGCTTACAAAGTTATCAAGTCGAAGAACTGCGAGAGATTTACTACTGATGCAAGATAATTCATGGCCAGATGGATAGCAGCTTGGTATGTTCTTTTAATTTTCATGTTCCGGTACGTTTCAGCCAACACGCATGATTGTTTTATCCTGATTCACAGGAGAAGCTCTGTCCGACCACCCGTATGCAGCTCTGTTTTTAATGACATTTCATCGAAATCTTCTTTAGATGCTTTTGCAGATTTCATCTCTTTTAAACGTGAACTTGAAATTTCACTCTACGATTCATAGCCATTAGCATTCCCGCATGTGTTTTGTTACTGTTCACTGCATGTGCTCTCATACCAAGACTGACTTCAGTCATTCTGAGGCACGGAATAATAAAATATTATTATTATTACAGGCAGCGTCGAAGCACACCACTGAATCAAACCCGATACCCGCTATCACACTGCTAACACATCATCCAAAAGACATCCTGAAGACACTGTCTGAAGCGTGTCTCTTCTTTGCGCGACCGTCTTGTCACATTGGTCATACAAGAACTGCCTGCAGATATGGATGGATGGATGGAGGTCGATGGCTATACCCTTTGTAACGCGCGGTAGCTTGCGCCACCTAGCCTAAGTCTAAAACTTGGAAGCTCACAACTATGTATGACGCAGACGTGCTTCTAACACGCCTGTTGCGTATCTGCAGACCGTTCTGTCATCGTGTTTGCAGCAGTCTTTTGTATCATGCATGCGCAGGGTGAGTGTGGCTTTAGGTAACGTCGGAGCACATCCCTGAACCTGCAGGGACTCCTATAGATCCAGTGGAAACAAGAAGAGCACGGTTGAATCGAAAAGGGCTGCCGCATACTGAAGCTTAACGTTCCAAAGCTTCTCAGTCGCGTAAGGAAAAGAAAAAAAAGAACAACAACTTAGCTTCGAAAAAAGAAGAAAAAGAAAGAGGGAATCAGCGTAAGCATCGATCAGTCGATCACCGGCCGGTCAGGGTGTTCCGCCCGTGCCTCTCAATCTCCCCGTCAGACGAGCGCTTCCAAGCTCCGGCAGCCAAACCGCCGTGCACAGCATTAGCGTTGTTGAGAGCCGAAGCCGAAGCCTAGCCAGTCAGCCAGACACCTTTTAGCGAGCGACGCTCTTCTCTCTACTCTCGGTTTGTATAGACTCCACCCCTGTCCGTTTCGATCTGGACGAGCATCGGACCGGCGTGCGGTCATGTATCACTCTACTGCATGACAAACAGAAAAGGTAGACAGAATTGTTAACCTGGGACATTATCGCCTGCTTACTCTGTGCAGGGGAAGGGGGGGGGGGTAGCAAGGACGCCGACTGGGGGTTACCTTCCCACTGTAGACCTGAACGCAACAATTTAACCGTAGGGATGAAGAAAATAGTTTGCCTTTGACTGCCAGCGCAGTTTGGGCCTGCGGACAAGCCAGCAAAAGATAAACGCAAACTAAAAATATTTTTGTAACAGTAGTTAAAGGAGCGGCCGCCTAACCTTGCGTGTATATCGCGGATCTTTAACGCAAATCGCTGCCCCCCAATCGAGTGGTCTCGGTCGTCGTGCTTGAAGAGGAATTCGAATGGGCTCCTCGCATCATAAAATATAAGATGTCTTCGTCGAGATAGTGCTGCAACGAACACGGAAGGCGCATCCTCACATTAATCGTCGTGCAACAAAAACAATGTTTGCCACCAGAGCAGTCCAATTCAGTCAAAGAGGCCCCGTGAAGCAGTCGGAATAAATAACTTTATTATTCCGGAATACTTCATTAAAACAAGAAAAGTAATGTACGGATAGCTTAACAAGTTTAGATCGGGCGAAAAGAAGAAAAAAAAAATCTCCCCAAACAAACTACACACGGCTCGAATGATCAAATGAAACGTTAGCAAAATCCTCACGGTAAATACGCGATTGTTGAAAGAAAAAGAGAAGTAATGTTTTTGCGTCCTTGTAGCTTATTGCGGGAGAATGCGCCGTGTAATCGAGCTTCGGTAGCACGTCAAAAGATCTCCAGGTGGTCGAAATGAATCCTCAGTCCTCCGCTGGGGCGTGCCATATGCCCGTCGTTGGTTTGGCACGTAAAACCCCAAAATTGACTTTTCACATCCTTGTAGTATCATCAAGTCGTGCTAGGCCACCAACATGGTGCATTCTTTCAAAACCGAGTGGGATTATGCCATTAATTCAATCAAAAACGCTCCTTCGTTGTCTAGTCATGGCAGTGGGCGGTACCTACTACAACGATTCCTACGGTACCTCCCTCGCGACATATTTAAATGCCCCCCCCCCAAAAAAAAAAACAAACAAAAAAAACGTTGCGTGAGGGCGGCGCGAAGCATCATTCGCGACAACCCTGTAGCGACGCCTTCAAACACACAATCACAAAAACCAAAGAAATTCTTAAGATACGTAAGCTAAACCACGCCCCCACGTTGTCGAGAGAGCCAACGAGAGTCGTCAAGCGGAGAGCGCGTCGCTGAAGACGACCGCAAAATCCCCCACCGCTCCACATCCATCCACGATGGCATGATGAATGGAGCGGGTTACCATTGTTACGGATTACGTTTCCGACGTCGGACTGAGTGACGACAGCGGGGCCCCAGATTTCGGCGGGATCGAAGGTAGGACCCCCCGCAGACGCTGTCAACCACTCCCCCACCGAAGCCAAAGAACGTTCAATTCAAATAAAGACAAACACGAAAGGTACGGGTAGATGTACGTATGTACCGGGTGTTCTTTTTTAATCCGAACGAGATTTGTTTAAAAAACTCCGTAAAAGATGCACTGATACGGTTTGTGCAGGTGAGTTATACGGCCAGGGGGACATATTATAGGGGGCTAATCGTAACGATCAGTCGGCTAATTAATTAAAATTCGTTAATTAACTTTTTAAGTAATGAAAATAGACACATAGTTCCAATTAGAAACTGCTCAGCGTCATCGAAAACCACAAAATCAGTAATTTTCAGAAAGACTTTGAACGCGAGAAGCGTAGTAGTGGACTGAAGTTACCGCTCGTGAAGTAGTTACAAGGCTGGGGCTAGATAAGAGACACGGAAAAATTCCGCGGAGCGCCTTACGCGACCGCTAGCTTTGTGCGTGCTCCACGAGTGACTAATTTCAGTGCCTACTACGCTACTCCCGCGCCTCAGGCATCTTTCAGAAAATTACCGATTTAGTTGCCGATGACGCTGTTTAGTATCGTGGTTCTGTCTGTTCCATTAATTAAAAAAGTTCATTAACAAATTTTAGCACTTAGCCAACCGATCGTTGCGGTTGGCCTCACTATATTATGTCCCCTGAGCGCTCTCTTCACCTGCAAACTCCATCTTCCTACGGAGTTTTTTAAGTAAATCTGTTCGAATCAAAGAACGGCTCCGTCTCACGTACGTGCAGTCCCCTGCAAGAGAGGGGCCCCCCAGAGCCGACGTCAGAACGTCGCCGGGCTCTTATTGGCCAAGTGAAAAAAATTTGGTGGGTAGATCTCAATGCTAAGATGCTTCGAGGTTTACCCACTATTTTTTCGTTCGGCCAGCAGAGAGCTCGACGTTGACTACTGACGTCACACTAACTCCCCTGGAGTAGAAGCGGACGACTTGCTCGCCGCATAGCTACCGAGTCACTCCACTTCGTCAATTATGACCAGTCTTGTACACGTTATTCAAAAAAAAAAAAGTGATCGATTACGATTACATTTACACTCGATTAAAAGCACCCTATTAGATTACTCGATTAATTTAGAAAAGTAATTGGCCGCGACTTGAAAAATAAGCAACCCTTACTTTTCCGATTACTTCCCATTTTTAAAACCACAGTTTTTTGTTGTTTTTTCTTGTTTGTTTTCTTGCCAGTTTGAAAATGGATTTTTTGTACTTCCCAATCTCGGATCAGAAACACCGAATTATAATTTTGATTCACCAAGATCGGTAAATCAAGAAGCTGATTCTTGATTCACCATTTACAAAGTGACTCCGAAAGGTATTCGAAAAACGGGTAACTTGGTTACTTGTCATGAGTACCGCACAGAACCTGGACTGCCACGTGGCCTTCCGGAAGGCGCGGAGCGCTTAGTCACACGTCAGTGACGTCACATGTTCACAGCGCTGGATCGGCTGAGGATGGCTCGTAGCGCACGCCGCGGTGCGTCGCAAGACGAAGCCGAGCCTGGTCACCCACAGAAACGCCGTTGTTCATTGACGTCCTCTTGTTCATGGTCGCTAGACTAGCTCGCTGATGGATGCCTTCGCGGAGTGGATTTCTTCCATCGGCGCAGGTGTAACGCCCGGCAGAGGTCACGGGGGTGGTTCCTCGTAATCCCTTACAAACTCGTGTTATACTTCGTTTCAGCTTCCGTCCGAGCGCAGCCAAAGCTACGTGTGGCCGGAGCCAATCACACGCCGGCAATTCGCAACTCCAGCGCGCCGCTCGCCCTCCCGCGGACAGACGGAGAACCAGAGGAGCGGGGACGGCAGCGGTGGCAGCGGCGCAGAAACGGTGGCAGGGACTGTCGGCCTTGATGCGCGAAGCCGTTTTAACGAAAAAAGTGAGCGCGTTAAAAAGGAATTCTTGTGCTCCGCTTCTCAACCTCAACAGCCTTGCACGAAGGACCGGGATGTCTAATTTCACTGGGGACTTTTCGTGTATCGCATACGCTGCGGATTTCTGGTCTTGTGCATGCCCGCCAGCTCAATCAGTTCTGAGCGTGACGGAAAACGCTCCCGCTAATAATGAAGAACTCTATAGTACGATCTACGGAAAATCTATTCTTTGCCATAAGTAGGAGAAAACTCGTCGCGGAACGGTATGTCGAGCAATACACATCGGGAAGCACTTTCAAAAGACAGAGTACCCGTAATTGCTTTCAGGTAATTACAAAGCAAATAAAGAAATGATCGAAGCATTTTAAGCGCGTCTGTGTTAGCCAGCCGTTCGTGACGAGAGCTTAGAACGCGCAGTTTTGGCCAGAGGGACCGCAACGTTGCAAATAACACGATCGAAAAAATTTACGGTATATAAAAATATTTATTTTGATAGAGCAATAAATAAAACCCCTAAACACGCCGATTATGTTAATAGGCAGTTGTTGCATAGCGTACGACACCCCTAAACTTCAGTAGGACGTACAGCGCACTGACGTTCAACCGGCGCTAAAAGCTTTCACGAGCGGCTTGATAGCCGAGTTGTGCAACTTATTAAAATAGCTTAAATAAGTGTAAATGACTGTAAAAAGAAAGTAATCGGAATTTTTTGGCCCTACTGCAAAACCTCGGTTTTTTTTTTTCGGTACTCTTTGATGCGTACTTTAGCTGTTTAATATCTTATATTGCGCCATCATCAAGCCTCTCGCAAAAGTTGGGGCCATCAGTTTTACTTTAGTGGGCTGCACGGCGAACTGAAGTTTTGGAGTGTCGTATATGTGACAAGAAATGTAAAGACTACAACAATTTTTTTTTTTTTTAGAGTGATAAGCACGGCAACGATTTTCGCGCACTGAAAATTGTGCTTCAAAGGCGCAGCGCGAGCTTGAGGTTGTAATACTACACCGCACGGTAGCCTGCGGTAACAAACTTTCTATCAATAACCATAGAGCAGTTCGATTACGTGTTGCAATACACTAAAATTGAGACAGTGAGCAGCGAGTTGTGAGACTGGGACGCGAAGACACCAATTGAACGCTACTCTTCCGAAGCTTGACGGTCACCGTTCGCGGCTCTCTTTTAGAGCACTAATGGCCAGGCAAAGCGCAAGCATGATATCTTCATCACCCTCAAAAGTATTCTGCCACAAACAGAGACGTGGCCGGTGCCTAAAATGCTCTCGCCGTCCACAAAGCTTCGCACTTTGAGGTTTCTGCAACTTTTAAATATCAGCATGCACGTTTTCCTAACGTGCATCAACATCTCCGTCACCTGTAATATGATCCCTCCCTAACCGCTTCGCATTTGTAGACAAATCAATCATTTTTAGCGCGCTGAACAGCGTCAGCGAGCAGGCGCACGGGATATCTTGGAGAATCTATCCCCGTCTCTTCCGCCATCTTGGCACTACCGCCCCGCCACCTATAGGGCGTTGGAGTTGCGAATAGGTCATGCGATCTCGCCTGCACTTTTGTATTACTCCGCTGCGCCGCTGGTCGCCCGCGCTCGCCGAGTATTTCGTCTGCTACGGGTGTATCAACGATATCGTCTGCTACAGGTTTAAAAAGTGCCCTTTCACGTTCTGAAACTTAGTCACAGGGGATGTCAGTACGTAGGCTGGCCGCTGGCATCTGTGTCCGAGCTTTCCACCTGTTCGGCATAGTTTCGAGATGTAAGTACACGTTGCAAGGTCCCCGCGATGACCCGGCCGTTGATGTTTCCTTGTATTGTTTGGATATACCAGGGCTCGAGGCGCAGTCCTTTCCACCAGCTTCTCGGCGTTCAATGTGATCGGCAGGTAAAGGGGTGCCCTGATTTCGCCGCGTATCTGAATTGTAGTGGCCCGGACGCTTTGCTTGTTTACAACACATTCGCGGTACGACGCGGCCGGAGTCTCCTGCCGAATTTGAAAGTAGACATTCATCACGACCTCTCGCGCCTGACGCCCAAATGGGCCTTTGCGAAAGGGCGTTTTGAAGCGACTCGGTGAGGAAAGCAGCGAAGCACATGATTCGGCGATTACGGGAACGAAATCACACAGAAAAACCGAGCGCTGCAGCCGTGTTGCCAGCGGATGTACGTGTTTTCGCCAAACCACATGCATTTACATATATTAATAGAAACATAAACTTCAGAGATTTGATTCCTTTGGTTGCAAATCATTCTCAGCAGTACACATCTGGAAGGTTGTGCAATGTTTACGCACAAAACAGTTATTTTAAAAGAAATGACTTTTGTGAACTACTTTGTGGTGCGTAGGAATGCTCTTCTCGAAGTTGCGAACCGTCCCTCAGCCTTTGGCTGCGCTCGGACGGAAGCTGAAACGGGCTATCTATATATATAGTCACCACTCGCGTACGTGAGCAGGCTGCCGTGATCGTTCCATGGAGCGGTGGTGAGCGCGATCCGGCTGAGTTGACCGAATTGGCGTCGGTCCGGACCGTCGGGTTCCCCATAAAAGCCCCTCGATGGGTTATCTCCTTCGGATATACATCGAGGGGTCAAAGCCCCCTGGTGCGTTCTCGAGGGACGCTTTAGTACCCAACGAGATAGGACAACGCAATCATCGGGGTATATGGTCGCTTCGAGACTCGAGCAGTACCGCCTGCCGTATTGTCTTTGAGCTGATCTCGTGTATATGACTATATAATCGTTGCCACATTAAAAACAAAAAAAAGGATTGTTTTGCACATTTTAATGCGCTGCGCGAAAATAATTCCTGCAAGATTTGGTAGTCGAATGAAGAAACAATGCTTTTGACGTTTGAAATGTGTACCTCTTCATAAAATAACATAAAAAAATAAAAACATAAGATGAAACTACACGTGTCTTAATTCAATCCCTGAAAGAAAAAAATTAGTAAGGTTCCGCGAGGAACGGACTTTTCATACTACGGTTCGCGCGGTGAACACGAGTATAGATTGTTCGTGAGTGTAAACGCACAAGAGCACCTAGCTATGACGTCACCATAGGGAGGTGGCACTGCTGTTGGCGGGGTGCGTTTGTAAGCGTAAACACCTCACTTCACGTGAATCTGGTTTTCGCACATGCCGCGGTGACCCCTCCCCCGTGTGGGAAAACACAGAGTTGCTCACAAACGGCGCGTTGTTTGTAGTTCGCGTGATCTCTGGTGTGCGGGGCGCTCAATCATGATTCAGACTGGTCAACTGCAGAAGAAATGCATCTACAACGTATTTAAATCTGATATGACACCGCGGGAGTTGCCCGCGGTATCTGTGGTGGAATTCCCCTCCGTGGACGGTAAATGCGACTGACTTCTGGGAGGTGCTATCTGGAAAAAGGTCACCTAATTAGTTTTCTTTTTTATATAACTTTGTTCATCGTCGGCAGTTACTCATTGCGCGTAAAAACCTCTCCAAGAGGTTTTACTGGAACAAAGGAGGCGCAGATGATAAGCCATGCTCAAAGGAGTTCGGCGAAGGCTAATTATAAAGCAAAAAAATACATGTCGGTGATGACACAATTCTCGAAAGAAGACGCAAGGTTAAACGGCTTAATTATCGGATAAACCGAGCTTGATAAGAGTCAGCATATGTTTCAGGCTGTAACGAAGCAAAAAAAAAGAAATTCAAATGTTTTTTTTTGTTTCTTTTTAAGAAAAGAAGTGTATGTGCTGTTGTTAATTGCGACATAAAACAAAACATCGCGTAGAACACAAGGACATAATGAAAGAAAGCATTTATAAGCAGCGATGTCTGTTTCACTGTCCACTTCATTGTACGCTTTCATGCTGTTCGTCTTTTTATTTTTATTTTTTATTACTACGTTGGCCGCGCCCAAAGAACCAGCAGTGCCAATTACGTTAGTTGCTTGATTCGTTTGGAGAAGTAAACAGGTTTTTACGTAAAGTTTGAATCGTTTATTAATACTCACTTTTCCCATATACCACTTCACTCAGAGTTGCGGTCAATCATGCAAAACTACGAAGTCAGACTCTAGGCCTCGCAAACGACACTGGTGCGCGAGCGCTCGCTCAATCGAAGGCTCTACACGGCTATTAACGTCGAATTCGTTGCCTTATAACTGCGTGCTCTTGTTCTTCCGAGATGCTCGATTAGGGGACGTTCTCTGTCGGAGTACACGAAGAGAAATATCTCTGCCAGTTGGTGACGTCCTTCGATGGCGCTCTGGTCTATGCACTGGCGAAAGTCATCAATCACATCACATTTCAGTATCGAGCTACAACTCCGAGCAAGTCGTCTCATTCTCAAAATTTTGAAGGTATGAAGGTTGTCCTATAGGAGGCGTATCCTATCGCCAGAGTGGAGTGCGGTTGTACTCTCAGTACTGACTAACAATATCGAGCCACTCAAATAGGGAGTCTTATCGCGAGTCGTTTTTGAGCCCACAGTTCCCAAATCACGAACGGTGCAGTGGGTCCGATCCGTGAAACCGTACGTGAAGTTTGACATATTTTAGCGAACCGTGAAACAGGCGCAACCGCGTAAACGATGATGATGATGATGAGTGTGTTTGACCGGTGGTGCCATCTTCTAGTCAACATGTGAAACATTCTGCAACGTGTAAATCCGTGGCGGCTCGTGTTTCTGGCGTACGATATGTAAACAAGACGACCGACGTAACGCATGGCCCAGTCGAAGTTTCAAGAACTGCGAAGTAGATAGAGTAAAAAGTGCCTGAACGATCGTAAACGTATGCGGTGTGTCTCCGTCATCTTGAATTTGAACGATCGTTCACGTTGTGTGCAGTCGAACCAAATCATTTCGTCTGCTCTGCAATCGCCACAGCAGCTAGTCTGCCCGCAGATCGTGAAAATGTACTGGCATGCGCAGTTTACAGCATTCATAATCGCTTACCATTGAGAGCAGTCCTCGAAATGATTTGGTTCAACCTCTCAAATGAAGCAGACTAACAGGATAGCAAATCGCCTCCCGCTGTCCTAAGCCTAACGCTCGGCTGGGTCGGCGAGATCAGTCGCAAACCGACCGCCATCTTTTTTTATCCGAGTCGTGAACGGTGCTGATTACGGTGACGACTCCAGCGGCCGGAACGGGAGAAACGAACGAGAAGAGCCTCCCGACGCCCCGAACGACTCACGCGCGCATGCGCAGTGGCGTCGCCGATGCGTTCGAGGACGAACCGTTCATGTGGAAACGACCTGACAAAACTCCCTATTGTATCTTATGGCCGACTATCCTGTGACAGTGTGGCAAAAACAGCGATCTATAAATGTTACTCAGCAAGAAGGGCCACCCTGCCATTCATTCTGTTCGCTTTGTTTATTCATTTATATAGAATCAACATATCATTTCTAACTCATAATCAAAAACAAGAATGTATTTCGACGTGGCTATAAAATGCGTATTTCTTAGATAATAACCAAACTGCGCCCCGGGCTCTTGCACACAACCAACATATGCAGTGGCGGATTACTCTGCAAATGGGTTATAGTTAAACAGAGAGGAACCATAAACTAGAAGGAATTAGTTTATTTTAATTTCACACGCTCGAATAACATCACGTCGCTTGCTCAGATTACCCCTAACATTTCGTGGACCTTCAAATACCACATCACGCAAAAGTAATCTGTCTATAATGGTTTGTTCCTCGCGTTGTGCGCCATATTGTAAGTGCGCCAACGTACCAGGAGTCTTCAAAACAAACCTTCCGTTAGAGCGGATCTCACCAACACACATGTCAATTCTGTGACATTTCACAAGATATTCGCTACCTGCATGCGTACAGGCATAGCCTCCTATATACTGACAAAGTCTGGCAGGTCGCCACGAGAAGCGGCCTTTAAAATGGAAAAGGTGGAGCGGCAGACAATGGGTGAGAGGGAAGCCACGTGATGAGCGCCCGCTGCGGCGAGACGTCCGAGCACACTTCTCCCGAGCGAACAAGTGTGTTTCGGGTCCTCGCCACTGCAAAAGCTGTGTGCTGCTGACGTCCAGGTTCCCCGAGAAATGTCTCTTTGAAGCTCTGTGCTACCAGATCCTCGCTTCAAATCTGCGACCGGGTACTCTATGGCTCCGTCGTCGAACTGCCAGGCTTTGTGAGTATGAGGAGGCTATAGTACAGGACTCGAAGCAATGCGAGATCCGAGCGTGGGGAGTAAATCACAGCTCGGTAATTATGAACAACGTAAATCATCGCTCAAAAAAAGAAAGAAAACATCTTTGCGCGCGCTTGTTCAAGGTTCACGTGAAGACCCGCAGTTGGTCAACAAGCCTTCCACGAATTGGCTTGCATCGCCGCCACTGGCTACACTTGAGCACGACCACGTTGCTCAAGAATGTACCTGAGATTCTGCACATATGGCTATGCTTACGCAAATAGTTCGGAAGACGATGTTTCTGTGAGGCAAGTAGCAATATTACTTAGTGGTTCAAATGGTACATAATTCGTGTAAATTAAATTCGTATTTTGTAGATTAAAGGCCACGAGCTAAAACGACCTTGAATTTGTCGTCACATATGTTGAAAATTCCAAACTTAATATCATGCATTCAACATAAAAGTATCTGAATTTGCTTTATTGCAAAACGCGGAGGCAACTGGACAATTACAGGATACCAGCGAATTACGAAACTTAGGATACAATTAAACCTGAAGATGTGATGTGATGCAGAAAAAAATGAGCGAGTGAAACGTCATGCCAATTGTTCCTGCGCACATCGCATCGTTCAGGTTTTATTGTATTCTGAGTTTTGTCATTCGCAGGGATCCATCCGTTGTGCGCGGGGGATTGACCGTCTCAATGTTTTTTGCAAAAAAAGTGTACTCACTGACTTTTTTTTTAAATTGTTTCTAAAGTGTAAAAAAGGTGTTGTTTTTTGTCACTTTTTTAAGCTATGTAAAACAGTTTTTTTCTTGGCACCCCCATCCCCAAGATGGAAATAAAACAATGTTCTTTATGTCCAATTCTATCTTTTGCATGCTTGTGTATAAGTTCAAGCTGACCTTATATCCATGACGCATTGCAGTCAAGTATACAAATATTGGACCCTTTCTAAAACTACTGAGTGCGCATGTTTAAAGAGAGTTCGTACGTGCGTACAAATCTTCACATTATAATGACTGTACGCGTGTGCGTTTGTTCGTGTACGTGTTTGTGCGCACATCTATGCTTATCTGTATGACGATCCTTTCTATTTACGCAGATAGATTTTAATCGGCGTTCGCATGCAGTTGATAAAGTTTCTCTGTTCCCAGATAACGAAATAATTATAATTGAGTAGACCACGCTGCGTACACAATATTGTCAATGTATCCATGTTCAATTATATTTGAAAAAAAGAAAAAGACGAAACCTTAAACAGTTTTCTTAACTTCTTTTCTCATTTTCAATTATACTTTTTTTTTCAACACATCTGTAGAAACTAAAGAAGAAACCGTAAGATAAATGAAGACGATAAAAAAAAAAGGCTGCCGACTAGCTTTTTTTTTTCATCTTTGTCTCAACACGTTTAATAAACGGCCCTTCTTTCTACTCCGTCGGCCTCCCACAAATATTATTTTACAATATTTTGGTACCGTAACCCGTGACAAGATCTCCGCGGCATGTCAATCGGAGTCTTTGACTTCATACTGGGCCGGGTCCGGCGTGAGTCCTTAAAAGGAGATGGAGCCTGTGAAGTCTAAGCGAAAAGTCCTTTGAACTCAGGCGACCAGGGCGATGAACGACACTGAGAACGCATGCCAGCGAGATTCTCAAGTTTCCAGCCCAGCGAACTCAACATCATTATGGAAAGACTTCAAGATATCCAGAAAAGAACTGTCGCACGGATGACGAGCTGAACGACTCCCTATCGCCCACCAAATTCGAAGTGGAATTCACTACTGCTTGTGACTACAACAATCGTCTTGTGCAAGCGTCACTAAAGTAAAAATGGCTCTAGCGCAACAAGCACTTGCCGCTACCTTCCTGGCAATTCCAACAACGCAAGCCACGGGTCCAAACAATAGGTAAGTCTACAGGGCCACACACAAGTGTCAGAGTGCGACTACTCAAGCTGGAGCTGACATATTTTGATGGCAAAATAGACGAGCGGCAAGCCTTCTGATCGCAGTTCCATATGACTATTCATAACAACGTGAGACACAGTCATTGAGGGCAAGTTCTCCTACCTGACCTCACTTCTGAAGGATGAAGCAAGAGAAGCCGTCGCCGAACTCCAACTATAACTGAAGACTGCTACAACTATGCTATAGACATTATGCAAGGAGTACACGACGACAAGCAGAACCTGGTGCAAGAACATCTTCGCAAACTTCTTGATATACACTCCATCGGGTCGATAGAGGACATCAAGGAGATGCGCGAGCCCCACGACCGACTTCAAGTCCACATAAGGGGACTAAAAGCTCTTGGAGACACTTATGCTGCTATGTTATATCAAAATCTTCGGTGAGCCCTTCCGGACGCAGTAGGACTCTACTCCGCTACCAATGACAGGTCGCCTTGGACAAGGCATCACAAGGGAACAGGAACTCGTCAGAACGTTCTACAACATACGACATCGTACACAGACATGCGTTGGAATCGTTGGAAGCGACGGAAGTGTCAGCAAAAAAACAAACGTGTCTGAAAAAAAAAATAATAATAATTTTTCTTTTGGCAGCCGTTCCATCAAGCCGCGGTAAGAGTTTTAACTGTATTTTCTGTTTTGAAGCCACAACATTAAATGTACGACTGCCATTCTTATAAGACCGTAACAAAAAAAGAAGGCAGTGTTACTGAAAAAGAAACTGCTTTTGATGCCTAGGCAGCTGACCACCTGGCAAGAAATTGTAGAAACAATGACAAATGTAAAATTTGCAAGGGACGCCATGCAAGCGTCATGTGCGAGCAGTTTCCTGAGGAAATGCAGACCACTTGAAGACTTGTGGTGCAGAAATTTGGAATTGCTGAGATAGATAAGAATACCAGAATTTTATGGTCCACGGGTCATCGGGTACAGTGACAAGATACTCCTACATGTTGCATGTATTTACCGATGTAAGCATGGTGAGTTTTACGTTTACGGCGCCGCTGGATACATTTGTGTGGAAGACAAAGAACGCAACTGTGTATGAAGGCTGATGGTAGCAAAAAGCCGGGTAGCGCCCATCAAGAAGGTCGCTCTACCTACTATACTCTGTTTCAGCGTATGTTGTACCGAGGCGAATGCTAGAAGCAGCGAGCTCAGAGCATTGACGAGATGCCCTTAATGCACGAGAGCTTGTGCCGCCGAGATGTGTTCTAGAGCAAATAGCTCGCGCTTGTAGCCTCTTCTGCGGTACGCCAGAACGGGAGTGTTAACCCCAGGGGAACTGCTGGAGGCAGAGGAATACTGGATTAAGACGGTACAACAAAACAGTTTCAATGCAGAAATTTCACAGCTGAACGCTAAGAAAAGCTTATCTCGAACATCTACCATAAAATATATTTCTTCGTTTTTTGATCAAGATGAAATGTTAACACTTGAAAACGACTACAGAGCAGACATGTACACGTTACGTAAAATAAGTAACTGAATACCGTCTATTCATTACTCGCTCAAAAAGTAACTAAATACGTTACTCGTTACCGATTCTCAAAAGGAACGCGTTACTTTACCTCAAAAGTAGCAAGTTTCTTTTCTTGTTACTTTGACGAACAATTAAACAACTGCTTCTGTTTTATGGTTTATTGTTTTCTTTTCAGTGGTCGTTGCATTTAAACAGTAGCTCGAAGTCTTCACCAGTTACGTTTGTCCGCTTCATTGACAATACATCTCCAGCGACGCCGAAGAGTCATTCTGCTGACTCGCGATCGAATGAACGGCAGTGTTGTTGTGCTTGAGGAAAAGCTGGTGAATCTGAGATTCTCCTCTCTATTTTCTTCTCTCTGCTTCTAAAGTTTAATGTTGACCAGGGGTTTTGTGCCTTCCTGTGCGTTGACAACCTCTGGGTTTACACTTGTTCTGTACATGATTCTAGTAGGTTCAACCAACGAACCTTAGTGTGTTCTGTGGGTGAAGGACATTTCCAGCTGCACAGTTCGACTGACGTGTTCAACACTGCTATACTGTCATACTGTTTAGTTATTTTTCGGGTTGCCCATCTCCCTTGTCGCAATAGACGCATGCTCAGGTTAGAATTAAAACGAGGCTATTTGAACGTTGAGTTGTACACATTACTCCTCAAAAGTAACAAAAAACCGTTCCTCGTTACTTCGCCCTAAAAGTGACTTAGTACGTTACTCGTTCCTTTTTCTTAAGTAACTAAATACGTTACTTGTTACCGAAAAAAGTAACCAGGTAAAAGTAACTCGTTACTAGTAACGCGTTACGTACATGTCTGCTTAGCGAGGTACCATATTGCCAACGCCATCCACTGATTTTTTCTAAGACTAGTCATCTCGCAACTCTGCTTGTGAGGCAAGCACATCTCAAGTTACTGCACGGCGGAGTTAAGGATACGTTGACGCAAGTTCGAGAAAATATTGGGCAACACGAGCGCGCCAGCTAGTTAAGAAAATCATTGGACGTTGCACCACCGGCCGGTGTCATCACAGAAGTGTAGCGATGGAAGTAGCGGGCCCTCTTCCAGTGGATCTAATCTCGCCAGCAAATGCGTTTGAAGTCACGGGAATAGATTTGGTGGGGCCACTTGAGAAGATGCCGTTTTACAGCTAAGGCTTTCATCACACTCTTCGCGTGTGTAGTAACAGTAACAATATCTGTGCACTTGGAGCTAGTATCAGACACGACTACTCAGAGTTTACTATAAGCCTTTCGTTGTTTCGCATCCAGACGCAGTATCTGCAGTTGCGTGTATTGCGACAATTCACTTCCCTTCAAGAGGAACGCAAAGAAACTGTGAAGACTCTGTACAATTATAAAATACTAAGACGTACATAACTATTCTGCTGAATTCCAAGATTCAGTGGAAATTTATCCTTGAGTGCTCTCTTTGGTAGGGAGGGTTTTATGAGAGATGGTGAGGTCTGTCAAGGTAGTCCAACACAAGAGAGTGGGATGGAAGGTGTACAATTTTGAAAGCCTGCGAACTATCTTGAGAGAGGTGGAGGGTGTGAGAAACTCGAGACCACTATATAACGAGCAAAATGACCCGGAAGCCTTAACGCCCGCGTGTTATTTAATCGGGAAGCGACTAACCACGTTGCCACTTGCAGTGACGAGAGGCCAAAGTTCATCGGCACTTTCTCTGCGGTCATACTGCAGAGAAGACAGGTGCAATTGGAGGAATTCTAAAAAGTATGAATGAAAAAGTACCTCCTAGAACTAAGAAATCCGAGTAAAACTGCAAACTCGCCATCCTCTAAGTTAAAAGTTGGCGATGTCGTGCTTATCGCTGACAAAGCTCAACCACACCTTGTGTGGAAAATGGGAAAGGTCGAAGAAGCTTTCCCAGGCCCTGACGGCATGGTACGAGTTTGCTCCGTACGATTAAACTCCCAAACAATGCTCGAGCGTCCAATTTAACTGCTGGGCCCCATTGAAGTTAATAAGTAAACTAACTTTGTGCCGGCCGGGAAGATGTGGAAACTAAAAAAAAGAAGAAAAAGACAGTGTAATGAAGACAATGAAAAGGATCGCCGACTAGCCTTTTTTTTTCTTTTTTCTCTTTATCATTGCTCAACAGGCGGTAAAAAAACAACCCTTCTTTTTACTCCGTCGGCCTCCCACAACTATTATTTCACAAAAACTTCGAAAGCTACGAGCGTGAGCAGATGACATTGACGAAGTGCTTCTTAACCAGTATATTAACCAGTAAAACATATAACGGTTACAGATGATCAGTACCCTTCAAATAACGCGCCTGCCTCAAAAGCCGTCTCTTTCCTAAACCGAAAGAAAATCTAGCCCTCTTAAAAACACCAGCCGATG
Organism: Ixodes ricinus; assembly: GCA_037355805.1. Taxonomy (NCBI): domain Eukaryota; kingdom Metazoa; phylum Arthropoda; class Arachnida; order Ixodida; family Ixodidae; genus Ixodes; species Ixodes ricinus. The sequence continues at coordinate 40,029 of JAZHYW010067199.1, read as the reverse complement.
CGGGCAATAAGTATCGGTCAGGCCTCCCCTGGACGGCGGCTTCCCGGCCGAACGGGCACTGCGGTGCAGCCAGCGACCCGGAACCGTCGCAGAGAAAGCGCTGCCGAGAGGAGGGCGGCGGGGGGAAAGAGGTCTATGTTGACTCGGATCAAACAGCGGCACTGTTTGTTCGCCGAAGAAAGGAGCGTCTCGGGAGCGTGATGCTCCTCCGCTATCCAAACAACGCTTCCCCTTCTGTGGCGGGGATAACCAGTCTCGCGTGGGATCGCTCTCCTTCGAGCGGAGGGCGTATGTGTACACCGCACGCCGATGCGAGCCATGAGAAGAAAGCGGTCTAGGCACTCGACGTTCGGATAGAGGCACGTGAGGAGGCGATCCTGGACGGAAGCCTCCGGGCGCCGCCATTGGGGTACGGGACCGTGGTGACCCATGGGATGCCTTCCGAATTTTACTCGAGTAGATCAGAGGTACTCCCGCGAGTCATATCATGTGATAACGCAACAAGAGCGACGCGGGATGCGAGTGGGTTTTTGAACACCAAGGTACTACAAAGCTCTTACTCCGGAGTGAGATGGAGTCAGCTTTAGAACACGGCCATACAGTGATGTCTCGTTAATATGGACACCTCCGTTCACTCTTCAAAAATCGTCAATTCTTAGAGTACTCCATAATAACGAGAGAAAAATATATGCACAGTACTTGCCCAGTTCTCTCGCCGAAAATGTTAACTGTATCTCGGGGTATTAGTATTAGAGAGTTTTCGTAGATCGCTCCGGTACCTCCGATACTCCTGATAACGGTACCCGATAACGATACGATGCATGAGCAAAAGCTCCGGCGTGGTATCGGGTATCGTTATCGGAGTCATCGGAACGATCTACAAAACCTCTCTATTAACAAGATCGGTAGCAACGAGGCATGAGCTTACTCCGTTTCTTCTTGACTCCGGGCAGAGAGGGCCAAGAGCTATGCGGCGAGCAAGTCTTCCAGAACGCGCCTTTAACGCCTCAAAACGCAAGAAGGGGGGGGGACAAGCCAATCAAAGGACAACATAAAGAACGCGCAAAGAAAAGAAAAAAAAACCGCAGAATTTCGTTGCGTTTACAGTGCGTAATTGGCTCCTAGCAAACGCACAAAAGATGGCGATCAGCCATGACGACGCACTTTTTGGCTCTGCTTCGTTGGTTCCATCGGATCGTATGAGCTACGACCAACTCAACTCACTCACGTCACGCCAGCTGCGGTGGCGCTGCTGTCGGTACTGAGCATGCGCAGACACTTCCCTCCTCCCGAATTCGGTTTCTGCGCAGGCGCAGTGCCCACACCTGGTGTGGGCGAAGCGGGATTGTTTGTGTAAACACTGTGTTGGTGTATATACCGCGGGCTGCGGTCGCACTTCATGTGAAACGAAATTAGGTGGTGTTGCTATGCGGACAGCAAGTCGTCTGCTTCTCGCGCAGGAGCTCGCGGTGACGTCAGGACAACGCCAACCTCTGATTGGCTTTCATTGGAAGGATAGTGGGTAGACCTAAATGCTATAGAAACCTTGAGGTCTACCCACTACTTTTCTTTTCGATGGGCCAATAAGAGCTCGGCGTTCTGCACATCATCGCAACGCCTGGGCCAGAAGCAGACGAACTTGCGCTCCGCGTAGGCCAGTGTCTGCTCCGTTCCATGGACGGCGCCATGTTTGTTTATGCTCACGCCATGACACAGTAGAGGAAAGGGGGGAGGGAAGGAGGGGCTGCGCTTTTTGTGGGACCCGCTGTTTTCTTTTTTAGAAACCTTCGCACATATATCGTAGTGCAAGAAAGTGTGAGATACGCATAGTCAGGAAGCTCCGAGAACCACACCGATGCCAAGAGACGCTGTAAAAAATGCAAAAATCTCGTTTTATGCGCAGCCACTCTCTTCGCAAGAACCTGCGTTTGAGGTCATTATTTCCCATTTTTATCGCTGCATGGGGGCTAGGATTTGGGACCACTGCACACCGAAGATCTATTCGCGCAATACTTATCCCAAGCAAGAACAAACAAAGAAATCGTTTCACCTTCGTTTTACAATGGGTGACTGCGTAGAACCTAAAGAAAACATAGTCGACTTAACACGTCAGGTACCATTTTAAAAGTGCTGCGCTCAAGTTCCCTTTTCTTTTTCTTTTTTTTTTTTCGTGTTTCTAAGTGTGCCGTACTAAAGCGGCCAAGTAAACTTCCTCGCCCCGGAAATCTGGTACGGACATTTCGTTCCTGTTCCTGCGTCGATAACGAACCCCCCCCCCCCCCCCCCCAAAAAAAAAAAAAAAAAAAAAGCTGGTTTTGACAACGGAATGCGCGTCGCGTGTGTGCTACCGCCGCGGACGCGTATTTGGGACCCCGAGATGGCCGGATAAAAACTCGAAGGCGACGGACGGGAGGCACGTGACAGCAACAGACGCACGCACGGCGTTGCGTGACTTTGGGCGCTGGAGCGAAAAGCCGCCACGGCGACGAGGAACGAGAGCAGCGTGCGAAAAAGGGCAACCGTGAAAAGGTCGTACGTAAACAGATGCATTGACGCAAATAAAAATCGAAAAAAAAAAGATTTCGCCAGTCAACGATTTGACGTGGGCTAAGAAAAAAATGTCAACGCGAAAGAGAGCAAAAATTAAAAAAAAGAGGATGGAATAAATACCTCTTAAGATTTTGATTCAGGGAACGACGACTGATCATGTCTTTTGTGTTATGGAGTATTCAACTTTTCGTCTCGTAAATGATGTCATTATTGCTGTTTCTTTAAGTGACGGCGTGCAAACCGGTAACAAGCGTCTCACTACTTCACTAAATAAAAACCGAGCCTCCCAGTACTATCAATTCCGTTTTTTTTAATCATAAATTTGCACGACGACAATTCTTTCTTTGATACAGTTATTCGGCAGCAGTCTGATTTTGTACCCTGTTAGCAACATCATATTAAAAGCACGCGAGTAAACGTTTCTGCGTGTGTGCGTGCGTGTGTGTTTGTGTGTGTGTGTGTGTTGTCCTCGTTTTTATGGCACGCCTTTCTCAAGTTATAAAACATTAGATCTAAAATCATACTACACTATTCAATCCCCTAACCAAGCAATTTAAAAGAAAATATATATATATATAACATATAGGCAGTATTAGGCGCAAAACTCAAATAAAGGTATCCGGTGCGCCCACGAAAAAGACGGGATGAATCCATACGTCTGCGATCTCCTCGCAGACGCCACGAAGGAGATGAACTCTGTTCGACTATAAAAGTGCTATCTTCGCAGCTCTAGTAATAACCTAAAAAAAGCCAAAAAAAAACAGTGACACTATGACAATGCGTGGCGCCAACCGAACGCATCTCTCGGGTTAGTCAACTTGCAGAGCCTTCAGCCGCTTTGCTCATCCAAGTGCAGACGAACTCGGGGAACGCTCATCAGAGAACCGCGATCGCGAGTCGACGTTGTCTGCCAACGTTTCTTCTAGAGTCCTCCATCACGGCCATCAACGATGCCACATCTAGTCTCCCCGAACGATTACATTAGGGAGCTCTTCCATCTTTGTCTAAGACGGCTCTGACCTGCGCAGTTTCATCAGTGCCCGAACATGACAGGCCGCGCAGTGCGCTCGGAGCTGCGCGCCAACGTCACATAAACGTCGTCGCGGAAGCCTCTCGCTTATAGGAAGACGACGCTCATCTAGTTAGGAACTTGTTTGGGTATCTTGAAAAGAAAAATAGTGAAAAAAAAAACAAGGCTCAGAGATTGACGATTGCATAAATAGAAATAAGAGCACCGAGTTTTCAAGAACGGTGGGGGCTTGCTTATACTAAAAAGCGTGTGGTTTGTCCAATTAACCCTCTGTTGTGTTCACACCGTTGTGATTTTACCGACCGACTTTCTGCCGTGTTTACGAGCCCCCAGTTTTCTTGGTTTCTGTCTAAAGTTTTTTTATTTTTTTTAATACGTTATATGTAGGATTTTGTGTTTTCGAAGTACATTATTTTGTTTTTTTAATCCGGAGTGTATTTTCTTTTTAGTTTATTTTTCGCTGGAATTTTGGGGTTTATCGAAGTTTATTTTTGTTAGATTCCAATTCTTCCAAAATCGAAAATTAATTTTACTATTTACTTTTTTTTTGCTTTTTATAAAAGTAAACAATATCAGGACAATCAAGTATACTAAATTCATAAAAAAAATATAACCGGCATCGAAAGATATTTTTACAGCTGCATTTGGCATTGGCGCCCCTGCGATTGGCAATACCAAAATGTCCCACGGCAAATCTTGAAAACAAGTGCTACATCAACAAACGTCGGTACTTTGAAATAACTAAACTCCTGGACGCACAAAACCTTCAGCTGCCTTATCTTATGAAATCTTCAGGTTCAGAAGCACACTGGTTCATTGTACTGAACGATACTTGGCGAGATAAGCGGCACACTCCTCTTTGTCAATAGTCTAAAATTAAAAAAAAAAGCTAAATTGGTCTCTTTCTTCGGACTATGCTAACCTTGTGCTCTCACAAACTTCATTCTTAAAATACCGTCTATTTTCGCTTTTTTATCTTGCCATTGTCACATCTAAATTCGAAGACTTTTGGGATAAATCCGAATTGTCGAAAATTTTACCGGCGAGTATTTCTCGCAGTTTATCGGATTTATTCGAAAACACGGAACCCTAGTTATATGTACAGACCAGGCTCTTTCAGCGTCAGGTTAGAAAAATGTGTCACGTGTGAGTGACCATGTGACGTGGATAAGGTGGTACTTGTATGATCTGATAACTCCGCCAAATTTGGCTGGTGAGATATGACCCGCCAATTTTAGTGGATTTAAAGGGTAACTCCAGATCAAAATGTAGAACCAAAATAGACTACTACTATAAATTTCCGGAGAGTAAATGCGAGCACTGCCAAAATATTACACTATGAGTAAATTACGATCCACTCTAAAAGCGATCATTGAATTGCTACCACCAGCTTCTCCAGCGGGCATTCAGCGGGTTGGCTGTTCGTCAAGCAACCTCGAGCCCACACGTCATGTTCGTACTCAAGGAGCTTGCTTGTTCATATACTGTCACTTCTTTTGTCGTGTTTTTTCTGTTGCGTTTTCAGCCATCTCAGCGGACGATTTATGCTTGTTATGGTATTTTTCTAAGCGGACGCAGTTTGTAAGTGCTCCTACTAGCGATCGCGCACGAAGATTATTATGGACTCTCTGCTCGGTCAAACGCGTCAGGGAGTCCAAGGTGGAATTCACTGGCGGCCACAGTTTAGTCCGGTCCTGCTCTGCGCGCGAGCTTACGATTCACTTCCACAAGTTGCTTCTGCAACGTGCGTTGCGCACCACTAAGATTGTAGTTGTTCTTAGAAACTTAGTGGGTGCTCGTTCTGAGCCAGCGCTCAGCCTGCGTTCGTCGTGGCGAACTCGCTTTTCGGCCGGCAACTTTATGAATCTGTATTCATATTTGCGACAGACGCTTGATGTCAAAAAGAAAAGCAGTAAAACAGCCGTAGCATCTTACCTGGTTGATCGGAACAGCAGTCGGACGTTGCTGCAGTACCGCGGTACGAACTTTGCGTCATGTATACGATGGCTATGCAGCTGATCACAAGGGCTGCCATCATCATGCTCGAGCCGGTCACTTCCGGTTTCGCCGTAGATTCCCGAAACAAAAACTTTGAGATAAGACACCTACAAAACTACACGAAGCATCTAAAAAAATAAAAATAATAACTCTCATAATTTAGGGACATTTACATCACTAAAAACAGTCGTAACCCTAAAATCGAGAACATGTACCGGAGTTACGCTTTAAATGACCTGATACAAGGGTTCTACCACGGGTGGCGCCTCGCTCTGATTGGCTGGCGTAAGCGAACGCGTGACCATACCGGCTAGCAATGACGTTCTCGTCTGAAGTTGCGGTATGAGTGTCGGCACGTAAACGATTGCGCCAAGATTTACCGGCACAAACACGTGTTTTAAGTGACAATTTGTCAGGTGTTGCCGAAGGGACTGCTGTAATATTATTCATTTCATTTTCAGTCGTGTGTTTTATTTTTAGGCATCTATGTGTAGGCACTGTACTCGTTTTCATCTTAGGAAAAAGGAAGTTTTGCGCATTATTCATGTGCCGCGAGAAGTAGTTCTTACAAGATTTGTTTGTCGGAGGATGATGCGATGCTTTTGACGTATGAAACAAGTACGTCTTGATAAGATAACATATATCTAATCTAAAATGCACCTACATAAATCTTAATTCTCTAGATAAAAGGAGAAATTAGTAATACTCCGCAAAGAGTCGGACTTTTTTTTTTTTTTTTTTTACTACCGGGTTTTTTAGGTGAAAAACGAGTATATAGATTATCAATCACGCGAAGGAAAAAAAGAAAAGAAAGACAATACGTGAGCGATATGAAAGCCTACACTTTCCGTTTTTCCCACCATTTCAACCCCATTTTCTCCCCAACTTCGCGCTAATATGCTAAGACAGATCAACGCCATAGTGTCTTTTTGTATCTGTCTCGTTAAAGAAAAAACCGTTAGGCCGCGGTTCAAACTGCTAGTACATCGCACCATAGACAGTGCTGCCTGTGTTTCTTCTTCGTGAGACTCACAGTGGTCATAGGAAAACTGTCTGCTGACAGACATGTTCAAAGCACACATGTGTTTCCAACATGCCCGAGACGTGTGCGTAGATAATTCTGTCACCATATGTCTGCAACGAATCCCGTCCCTTTTGTACGATCGACGACGAGCAGCGCGAGTGCGGCTTCGCAAAACATCAACCGCGTATTAGAGGCACAACTCCCTTCAAAACCGCGCCCTTAAGCGGATGATCCAGTCGCAGACACCGGGCTTAAGTTCGACAAGAGCGCGCTGCCGGGCTTCAAACACCGACGGACCAAAAAGCGGAGACGGCAGCAGGTGTGCCCCGCCTCCGACCACGCGGTGGTCTCCTCGCTGCCCAGCTGGCCCCGGAGCTAAGCCGAGAAGCCGTCGTCGATCCGATGCCGGTCTTCGGCGGACCCAGATAGGGCGGTCTGGGAGGCAATGTCGCGACCTGAATCGGCCAGGCTCGAAATAGCGAGTCCGCCGGTTCGACGACCGAAGCGCTACGCGCTCTCTCGCTCGCACGCTTGCAGCTGCGCTGCCACCACCTGCCTATAGACTACACCAGCAGCGACGAGCATGGGAGCCACTCGGGGCGATCTTCTCGGGTGCGGAACGAACGCCCTTTCGACAAAGACATTCTCCCAATTGCTCCTTTTATTTTGACTCATAAAACTCACTTTATAACACGTTCCAACAATGATCCATTCGGAAAGCTATACGCGTTTGAAAGCAGTGTCGCTTCAAAAGCTGGTCTGACCACCGTGAGAAGGGGGGGGGGGGACAATTAGGTTAGGTGGCGTAAGCTACCGCCCGTTGCAGAGGGTATAACCAAAACCATCTATCTCCAACCTTACATGGTGTAAAATGTATTGAGAAGCGCGATCTCTGCACAGAATTGGTGGGTTATGCCATTCGACGAGAGACTCAATACTTAAGGTTGAGGGGGTAAATGTTTCTAGGCTAGGTGGCGCAAGCTACCACCCAATACCAAGGGTTTAGGCACCATCATTCGTCCATCCATCCGTTCATGTCGGGGCGTCCATCGGGCAGTTATGGGCACACCTTATAGGACCACTCTCAGACGGTAAACGGAACCTATAAGCAAGATGGCGACGCCTAAAGGGAGTACTTACTAACGTGTGTAGAAGGTGGTTTTCACTTTATGCCATATTTGAGAGCGTTCATTACGTAGCATCCACAGAGCAAACTCCCACTTATCGCCTGCCAGCCATAAAGAGCGCGCCGACAGCACGCGTTCAGCGGCATCAAATTCAACTAAGGCCAGCGGTGAATCACACACTACGCAAACTGCTTTCTTGCTGACATGGTAACCTGGAGCCGGGGAAAAGAAGGGACGTAGGACAGACACAAAACTCAATTTGGAGTTTTGTGTATCCTACGTCTCCTTTACAACTCCAGGTTTACCATGTCAGTATTGAACCAGCTCGCCTGCACCTTAGTTGCTTTCTTTGTTCGAAGATTCGCCCAAGGCACGTACTCTCAAAGTCCACTCCCTCACGCTCGTTGCTTTAAGCCGCGGTTCACACTGCTTATTACATCATACAAAAGATAGTCTGCAAACAGATTCGAAGGCGAGTCGCCGTGAGATCCGTGCTTCGAATGCCGCATAGCAACGAGTTCAGGGAGAACCTGGCACCGGCATTCGAACCACGGGTATTGCGGTGACTCGTATTTGCAGACTGTCTCTTTGCATGAGCAGTGTGACCCCGGCTTTATGCTGCGTAAAGAGAGAGTTGCCTAGAAGCCTCTACAAAACGAAGCGTCAACATAAAACTTGCAAGAAGAGAGAGTGTATACAGTTAGGAAACAACACAAAAACGAAGTGCGAACTGCAACCAAATTGCTTAACAACGTTCACACAGTGTCAGGGGTCCGCCACACGATTGGTGCCATCGTTTAACGCTACCAGTTTTATCAACGATGTCTCCCACTGGTTTTTAACTTATCACAAACTTGTCCACGCGGGCCTTCCATTGTCCCTCTTCGAGGTAGCTTTCGGTGAGGCACGTCGAGACAATAAAAAAGCCCCAGACAAACGAGGCGTTCCATAAACGTCCAGAATACAATGCACTACCCGCAGAATGGAAAACCAAAGAGTTCCTTTCCCTTCGTGTAGCGCACGCCAAGCGACATTGCAATTGTTCTTCTCCTTTTTGTTGTCTTTCATGAGTCCATGGCTTTTTATACTTTCGTGTTCATTCTTAACACCGAAAGAAAAGGAAGTTGAAAGTAAAGAGAACAATAGAAGTCAATGATGTTAGGAGAATAGAAAAACGAATGATATTCTGATCCGGTTTCTTCAAAATAAAACACGAAAAAAAAAACGAAGTCGAATTTTAGATAGCTTTGATCTTCGTTTCACATGAAGGCCGCCTTCATGGCCCAACCTTTCAACCCTGGCCTCTATGAACGTATATAGACCAACTCGACTCTCTGACGTCACGCCACCCAGGTGGCGCTGCTGTCGGTACTGCGCATGCGCGGACGCTTCGCTTCGGCCGAATCTGGTTTCTGGGCGCGCGAGGCTTGTTTGTAAACAGTCTATTCGTCGATACAGTTATGGCGGCGTCACGCATGCGCGGAACGCTTAGTGAGATTGGACTATCGGATCATTCGGGCGGCGTCAAAGGCCCATCGGCATAAGGCGCTCGTACCGTTTGTTCATCGCCTATCAACGGATCAGCATACGAGCAGGCAGGATCAGGGCGCGTTCACTGATTGGTTCAGCCTGTGATTGGGCGACGATCACCATAACGATACAGTTTTGACGCCGCTTGTATTGGCTACCTCGATTTACATACCGTTGGCCTAACCGAGGCTAGCGTCACTTTGGTCGCAATCGAGGTTTGGTGATGTTCTTTCGTTTGGTCGGCGATTTGAAATGTCCACTCGTTTCGGGTCTCGTCACGATATCCCCGCGATTCTATTTGATTCGGGACAAGAAGGACACCAGGAAAGAAGTTCGCATTCCTCGCTGATTGGGACCACGCGATAGATGAGCCCTAATTCCTTTGACACCTACACGAACAGAACAGAGAGATGTAGATCGCGGATTGGTCCCTTGGATGAAACCGACAGCGCCCTGGTTCTTGACAATAAAAAACGCGGACGCTCTGCCCCAGCCGCGTAGCGAGATTAATTGCGTTCGGCGACTAGGCCAAGCGAGCCGCGAAAGTAGGTGTGAAAACACGTGCTGGAAGTCGCCACCAAAAGGAATCGGTCCCTGCCCGGGGCGCGTCGTACGTGTAGGCCTTAGGCGGCGGTTGAACTTGGCGGTGTCCAGCTTTTGCGTCGAGCGTTGATTACGCTAACCGGAGGGTACGGCGCCTCTTCGCAGCGTTCTATCTTTTGTGAGTGCAAGCTGGGGAGAGGTGTGTCCGAATTACTCTCGGACCCGCGCATAATGTTTCCAAGATGCTACACGCGATCCGAAACATAACGCGCTTAATCGATCGTTAAGTGACGTTAACAATTTTAATTGTTTCAAATACGTCCGGTCGGTTGCACGTAGTTCGCGTTTTCTCAAAACTAAAATCTCAAAACAGCTTTTTTTTTTTTGCTCTATGATTAGAAATAAGTTCAATGCGGTAAACCGACTTTTAGCGAAATAAACGCCTCTTTCCAGCAGCTCCGCCAGATTGTACGAATAAATGATCTGTCCATAACTGTAACCGGTATATTGTGCGTGCGATTGCTAAATATATATATATATTTTTTTGCAACAGGTTTTATTTGAGAGTGCCCATAGCTGAACCAGACGCTCGAACGGCATCGTAGAACAGCTTCGCGGCATTATTAAAAGTGAACGTCTGCGAGATAATAGAAAAAGAGCGGTATATGCTTTCACAGACTCGCGCAAGGCGTATCTTTGATTGACAAGTTTTCTAGCCGTTATACAGAAGACATTCTTGTGGTATTCTTAAGAAAAAGCGATCTCAGAGATCGGTCCCGATTTCATTGCTTGCAGGGATCAAAGAGATCTGAACCAGATCTTCTGGCACTACCCACAATAGTGCAGCTCAATATTTTTTTCTTCGCATCCAAGTCACGGGCGACCAAGTGTCCACTACGACGGAATTACCGTTTACTGTATAGGTAGGCAGCAAGTAAAGGACCCAGACGGCTTCCAAAGCACTGCTCGATTTCCCTCGCGAGACTGCACCCCGCAGGTTATACCGCGGCTGTAACTATCTCTCTAAGAAGCGACTCACGCGTATCTAAACCAACCTTGATACTGTCAATACGTCGCTTTTCCCCTCCCTGTAGTTAGTTTTCCACTCTCGGTTTCGATTGGCATACCATTACATGCAACTGCGGCTAAACTATACGCCCACCAACTGGTCCCTATCCGCATCTTTCTCCCCCTCTACTCTTTGCCTATGCGAGCATTTCCTTGATCAGAATAATAAAAGTCTACTTTGCTAAAAGTAGATAAAATAATAAAAGTATATTTCCCCTTTAAAAAAAAAAAAAAAGCTTTACTTATTAATGGTGCTTGGAACCCGTCTCTGATTGGCGTCCTCAAATCTGGTCTGTCTCTCGATTTCTGCCTGACCCTGGCGATGGGTCAGCAGCAAAGGGGAAGCGACAGATGCGTGTTCTGCTGCGAGTCTCCCTCTATAGCTTGCCAGCCCACGGAGGCGTAGACAGCCAGGAGTTGGGACGCCGCGACGTTAACAGCACCCGCGTTCTTTCGCGCTTTTGCCGAAACTTCTACGGCCAGCCGCCAGGATCGCGACGTCCGACAGCATGCCACACTGCGGCTTCCGTGACGTCATTCGTTGCCACATCGGGACGACTTCTCGACGCACGGGTACGTGGAATAGGACGCTAACACGCCGGTCGGGCAAGCGTTCCATGGCACCGCCGTATACCTAAATTGAGAGGAAGGAGGATATCGCTCTTATAGAAAAAGATGGTCGTCTCAAAGGCGTTGCGCGAGAGGTCTATAATTCCTCCGGATCGGGCTTTCGCAAGGGCACCGAGCTTCTCAAGCGGGGCCAAGAGCGGGGACGAGGCTACGCTCCTGTGCCCCGTGGAAGAAAGAGCCCCCACCGCGCGATTGGTTTGCACAGTCGGTCTTTCCCTTGGACGGAAGCGCAAACGCCGCTTCGTTTGCTCGGCACACACTCGGCGTCGGAGGATCCCTCCGCAAATTTACCGCAACGTCAGCAACACCAACACCAACGGCCTGTCGGAAAGCGGTCAGCTGATGCATGCTGCAGCGGGCGGAGTCTGCGGCCTCGCAGTCCAGCGGCTACGCTTTCACTGCGCTCGAAGCATTGGCGTCCTGCGCGACCGACGTCGTGGCCGTGATTGGCCTCTATAGGACGGGCGCTAAAGCTCACTATGACGTAATGTCAGAACGTCAACTTTGATGACGTTGGTCCAGGACGCGATGAATTCAAAGCTTCCACTGTGCTTTGTATACACAGACCCGTGTAGGCTGCAACGTACTGCATATGAGCACTCAACCATTAAGATCAATCTTCTTCCTGCCGCCATGGGCAAGAGCCATAAGTGGGCGGCGCCATTAAGGCCCTATATCGACTTGCGAGTTTACTGCTTTGATCGGTGTTCATGTGGGCGAGGTCATGTACCTCCTTGGTTCTTATCTTATTACCGCAAAAAGCTGCCTACTTTTCCCAGGCAGAGAAAAAGAGAGAGAGACAGAGGATTGGAGAGCTTTTGGAGATGACGATGTTCCTTTTCATCCATTACTTCTCATAGGTCATTCTGTATATGTCATGCTGTCATGTTGTACAGGCTCTTTCGAGCCTGTACAACAGGTGAAGGCACGTAACTACCCTACTGTCGCAGCTATAGAACACAATGAAAGCTAGGGAGAACGAGTTCTTAGCCTTAGGTGCACGCTGAACTGCACGATCGAAAACACTGCATAAGTGCCTTTCGGGCCTTCAACCTTGCTCCCATATAGCCTCCGCTGTGCACGATAAAAGAAAAACGCGTTAAAATCAAAGTTTACCACTGGAAACGCCCGCCGCAGTGAAGTCATGGACATTAATAATATATTTAAAGATAAACGTTGATAGCATGTCAGGGTCACCTTAATCTGCGCGGATTGTATGTAGCAAAATAGCAGAGTAGAAATTGAATGTCTTGGTTATCTTCTTTGAAAACGCTATTATTACAACAGAAGGGGCAAAACCAATATAAAATTCTAAGATTCTACGGTTGCTCCTAATTTCAACGTGCATAATAAATTTAAAAAAATAATAATAAAGTATCTCTTAGCGACAATGAGAACATATCGATAGGTCCCAAAGCCCAGTGTGCATACCACAAGGAGTTGATAGCGCTGGTTGAATTGGGTAGGGTTCCTCAACTCGTGGGTCACATTAAGAAGTCTAACTTCAGGGAAACGAAAACTCTACTAACAAATCTCGAGGATATACACAGAAACAACCAAGAACAAAAAAAAGAGGAAAGAAGAAGAGAGGGTACCGCTAAACACGGCCAGCGCCCAAGGATGTCGGTCGAGGTCGAGAAGACTCTCCGCGGGGCGCGCTCACGAAAGAAGAACACTCCGAAACGTTCTCGTAAGTTGTCGGGACGGAACTCCGTTTACAACAACGTTGCCGTCGGCGGGAACACGCGAGGACGACGCCGGCGAAGCGGTTGACGCCAAGCACGTATCGGAGAAGACCGAGAGGGCGACCGATCGGCGCCCATCCGTCCAAGCCGCTCACGACTCCGACCGACACGAGAACGGACGACGCCAGCGCCGCCGGCGACAGCGGATCGTTAGCCGAACCGCATTCCTTCACAGAAGCCCCTCCACAAAAGAAGACGCAATGCCGCAAAGCCTCGGCCGAGGCAAGAGAGCCTGACCCCCAACGTGGATGTTTGGTCTCTCCTCCGGGCCAATGATGTCGACCGGCACCGCAAACAGCGCCGTTGCTCTCGAGGTTCGAAGAAATTCGACTTGTGGACTGTGTTGCCCGACCACTACACAAAACGCTTACATTTCGGGAAGTGAATATTTCATTGAGTAATTTATTCGCCTCAGACATGATGTTCATTATGTTCGCTGCAGACATACGCCGCAAGCATGTTGGAAGCGCTTCATACTAATGTAGCATGCCTGCGCAGACATTTCTTGCACTACCAATGTGACCGTCATCCAAGGAAGAAACAGTCGATGGAACTGACACTAAACTTTACCGTGTGGCGGAAGTATTATAGTTTATTCGTTTGAAGCAGAAAAAAAAGAAAAAAGAGCCATATACCCAACAAATATCGCGCTTTTCCTCCGCCAGGTGATGGAAGAAAAAAGTTCGATCATCTTCGCGCATGCGCACAAAAGTCGAACTTCAGTCGAACTATTTGTCGAACTTCCCGTTAGAAGCTCGAACAAAGGTTGAACTAATCGAACTCGAGACAGGTTCGCAACATCCCTGCTCCTGACCTCTTCGTAGTCGTCGTCGTCTTCGTCCTCATCAACAGCGCCACCACAGCCGCCATCTTCTATCCTGCCCGATCGTTGCTGTCGTTAATTATGATCCTCCGCTATCTCTTCTTCCTGGGTCAGCCGGAAAGGCTCCGCTGATGGCCCTCCGGGTGGAACGGATTGCGAAAGAACCGTTATTAATCTTCTCCCGAGTTCATACCCTCCGATATCACCCTTTAAAGATGTCACGTGCGACTTGTCCCGTAGATCGAACGATACTGGATAGTAGTTATTACGCCATGTGAAAATTGTACTCCTCGTAAACCGCGCAGTAGTTATGGGATGAGGATAGAGATGTGTGAAAACCTTGACAGCTGTATACCTATGTGCACCTTGCCTGAACTCCACGCACCTGATTGCTCGCTTACTTTTGGTGCTGGCAAGGCAACGAAGCCCCTAAAGGGTCTTGTCATTCAACCATAATACTTCTACAATTCTATTTTTGCACCGTCATCATACCTGGATTCTTTAACCCAGGTCGGGCACAAGGCCAATCTGAATCACTCTACAGGCACTGACCCGGATTAGCTACAAAAGCGGGCTCCAGCTTCGGCTGCTTCGGCCAGTCCAGGAACTAACACGAGATATCAAACCTGAAACCTGCCGGCGTTCTCACCACCGTCAGCGTATGACCCTAACCACAATCCATCTCGGTTCTCCGGGCACAGCTCTCGGCAATCAATCCCACTCCTGATATCTCTGTCAACTGAGGCGGCCTCGCACTGTACGACTATATACTTTGCTACCATGTCCACCGCACACGTACGACGTCGAGTTGCACGTTTCTGGAGTCGATATCGCAGGCTACGTGGCGTCATACTCCGTTTCACCTTATGATGTAGAGCAACGGACGCTACGAGCCGTTCCAGCCAATCCAGAGCTCCGAAGTCACCACGTGACCTACGCACCACGCGTCGCTGCACGCCTCCCCAAGGCCACGTGACGCTCCCACGGCGTTCCATTGGCCCCGGTGGCTTGTAGTGTACGCAGCGGTTCCTCGTAAAGCGAAAGGGAGTCTAGGAGCTTCTCCGCGCGGCACTCAGACACGGAAGCACCGTCCATCAAGACGACACGTCATGAGGTCCCATGGGCAGGGCGCGCGCCACAGCTCCTACAGGAGGTCTAAGCCCACCGGCCGAGACGTCGTCCGGACCCTATACGTCTGTCTGTCATCTTGGACGCCCCCGAAGGCGGAGGATCTACGACGTTGTGCCGGAAAATAGAAGCGGTCGTTCATCAAAACGACACGGGGACTCGCGTGCCACGTTGTCGCACGCAAGAACAAATGAGCGCTTGCTTCGTGAGCGCGCGCGCGCGCGCGCGCGCGCGTGTGTGTGTATATAGGTAATGTTTACTTGTGTACATCTCCAGATAAAAGAAGAAGCGTGAGACCTGTCGAGTTGACAGCTTGTCTATTTGTCTCGGCGTAGGAGTGAGCAGAACAGAAGGAACGGAGAGGGACCCCGGCCGGGAACAATTTTGTTGTACAGGAGCTCGCCGATCCTCCGTGAAATGCGTCCAATTTGTTAATCGTCCTCGCACCGAGCGACGCAATCTCGAAGGATATTTTCCGGGAAATCTAAAAAGAGCGCCGCCAGCTTTCGAGACTATAGCATCACGATCGTGAAACTCAATCTGATAAAACTCCCAAATAGTTTTTGGAAACAATGAATTTCCCCAGGCGCTACGATAGGATGGCATCACGAAAGAACTCACCCGGCATGAACTGACTAACGTTTCTTTCGGTGAGCGTTTCATCGGTGAGCGTTTTTTAAAAGACCGCCGCTCATGTTAGTTAGTCCGTCTAGACTCGAGCGTCTTATTTCTGAGGGAGCAGCAGGTTCAGGTAATGGTATTTAAACACTGCACTGTATATATATATATATATATATATATATATATATATATATATATATATATATATATATATATATATATACAGCATTCATTTGTATATGAAAACCCCGAGACTAGCGAAACTACGTGTCGAGCACGGCTTGCGTCCGGTCCCGGGCCAGGGCCCCATTGTAAACCAGTGATAACTGCCAACATTTTTTGCACGAACTCAATATCAGTTCACACGGTTTCACCGAGAGGCCAATTATCATATAAACGAACAAATCGTCCGTGAAACAGGTTTTCGAGTGGATCAGAAATCGATTTATTTAGTTCGGTTACTTGGATCGGACAACGCCCGTGGAATGCATTACGCGCATCCAGCTCCCGCTGCATCGCGCGATGACAGCGCAGCAGAGGTTGGATGCAATATCTCTCCACGGGGCGCGCTGTCGCCGGGGCCGAGATGCGCTCCGATAACAAACCGAATACTTCGCTCTGGCAATTCCTTACAGCCTTTCAGAAAGCCATAAGAATAAGCGTGCCTCTATCGTTCTGCAATGTGTTCATTTGGCGACCTTGACGGGCGGTGAGCTATTTTGCTAATCGAAACCATGCCGTTAGGCAATATTAGAAAGTTCGTTACGCGAATGCGTAACAAATTATCTCGGACATAGCGATGTTCTGAAATAGGCCCGTGGCCCAGGTCCAAAACGTAGTCCACGGACCTTTTTTTGCTGCGACACACAGTTTCGCAATGCCAGATTTAATCCGCCTTCCGTCTCTCTTAATATATATATGTGTGTGTGTGTGTGTGCGCGTGTGTGTGTGTGTGTGCGTGTGTGTGTGTGCGCGCGCGCGTGCGTGTGTGTGTGCGTGTGTGTGTGTGTGTGTGTGTGTGTGCGCGTGTGTGTGTGTGCGTGTGTGTGTGTGTGTGTGCGTGTGTGCGTGTGAGCACGTATACATGTCTATGAACACGAGGTTAGCTTCTGGTGGGACTATCTCACACTCTGTTATTTACTCACTTTGTGACAAGCAATGCCAGGCTGTTCCTGCGGTCCAAGGAAACGTTTATGCGAAGCATATATCTTCGCTCTCTACCGCCTCCGCCAAAATACGAATGCGTCCAGTTTTAGAAGAAAATAGCGCATAAGGCCCTAAAACGTCGTCTTACGGAGTGGACAAACATATTTCTAGCCGTATACAAAAAATGTAAGGCCGGGTGTCATTCGGGACGTTTCGTCTATGTTTATGGAAACGCCATTGTGACATCGCTTCCCTTCTCAGCAGAAAATAAAAGACCGTGCCGGTCGCCGCAAGTTTATCGCAAGAACCGAAAGATGGCGCAACGTCCGTCCCAGACAAGGCGGATGCCAAGCGGAAGTTGACTGCCCTCGAGAAAGACGTTAGAAACGAGCACTATCGGAGAGCGGCGTCGGACATCTGCCGAAGTAGTCTAACCAGTCACTAAGAGCATTGCGAGGGAGCGACACTTGGCGAGTCACGATTTGCAGTCTACGAGTCGCCCGCACACCGACGTTCACACACGCGTCAAGTGACTGCCGTTGGCAGCCGGCACTCGCCTTCATGTCGACACTTGATTTCGTCTTCTACGCTTACAATTTTTTTCTCTTATCTTGTTTCGCCGTTAGCCGTTTTGACCGGGTCGAGGTCAAGGGCTGAGGTCAAGAACAGGGACGACAATGGTCGAACGTCATTCCAGAAATACCGAATTCGGTATAGTCGGATATGACACATCAGAAGCCTTAATTCGCTTAGACTCGTCTCGTGGCGCGTTAGTTGAGCATTGTTGCTTTCTTCGGTAGCAAAGTAACGACCTAGTTAATTTTCAAGAGAAGAAACAAATAACGTATCCTCGTTAATGTTCTTTTTTCTTTTATGTAGCTCGAATTAAGTTATTTTTGGAAGGGAACGTGAAAACACGTGTACCCTACCTAGTTTTCGAGCCCAGCTCAAGCCCGTAAATTTCACGATGTAAAAAGCGCTAGACAGACCATAAAAAAAAATGTGCACAAGGTGTGTCAGTATAGCCACAGTTGTTCCTGAAACGAACGCGCTAAAGAGCGAGAAATTGTCAACGACGACAAATATTGGAAGAGGCTACTGCTTCGTAACTACGAGACATTCAGAGTAGCGAGAAGGTGACGCGTTCCTTTTAAATCTCTGACGAGTAACGTCCTTAGTCACTTTTTGAGCGAGTTAACCAGTAACGGTACTGAGTACCTTTATTTCAGTAACGCGTATACGTGTCTGCTTCCACCCCAAAGGCACCGACGGTCATCGTTCGTGGTCTTTGCTCGGACAGTCCTTTATGCAACCGAGAGACGCCATTTTGGAATAGCGTGCGCGAGATGAAACGGGAAGACACTGAGCACATAACAGCGTATATTGTTATTTTTTTTCGCGCCCTATATGATGATTGGACTGGAACATATAGACCAACCGTTTACAAATCCTCTCGTCCTATATATACCAATATATACCATTTGGGGTGGTCCGAGATTATAGACCAACGCGCTGTTTACAAGCAGAGTTCACGCTTGCCCGCACCAGGGTGGGCACTGCGCGTTGATAATAAAAATTGAGATGTTTTATATCGTAATTGATATCGGACCAATTTTACTACGATGATTTAACTCGAACCTTTCCAGCAAAATATTCACGAAAAAAAAATATATATACATATACTTTAGCGCGTGCGATTATCGCTCCTGGCTAAAATAGAAAGAGGTGGGAGGAGCTTCCACTTTAGTCTTAATCTGTCACCGACTAAAGCTTAAAAATCGGAGCTGTTTTTTTTTTCTCGTAGTAGCTAGGTTTACATCAATAAAAAAATGCTAATTATACTGTACTTTAGGTTACAGTAACTCTTCCTTCCGCATTCTTTTAGGGATCGGATGGATCGATCAATCAATCTGTCATGTTTAAAAATACATGAAGTGATAAAGAATCACTATTTCCCAGCTACAGTGATGTAAATCAAATTATTCTGCTTGAGATCAAATAAATAATATATAAATCAAATAAATCTGATTTAAATCTAATAAATTTGTTCTACATCAAATAAATATAACGATGCTTGGATTTAGGCTAGTTGGTTTGACATTATGAGGTATAACTGCGCTGCGAAGTTACACTGAACACATAAACAAGGCAAACTATGAGACGATATGGTAGACAGATAAGAATATGACGTACTTGTGAAAGCGCAGACTAAGAACTGTTTATTTTTTCGTTTCTTCTTCTTCCTCCTTTATACCCTTGTTTTGAAAGATGAATATTGCCCGATAATTCACGGAGTTGAAAATTAATGGCATCGCGGGAAATTGTAGACACAGGTGTTCTACAATTGCCCACCTGAACACCTGTTTTCAGGAGGGCAATCGTACAAACACAAAACTTCAAAACTCAGCGTTTGAGTTTGAAACGTACGTACTTACGTTTTGATAAAATTAAAGTGGTAAGGTACACTGCGCGATACCATGTTAGCGCGAACACGACGTCGACGCTTTTTGGCACTTTACATCGAAAGGGTATTCTGGCGGGCGCCAAACGTTACCACTAAGGTAACTATTCCGAGCGAACACTTTCCACCACATGTATACACAGTATGATAGTTTTGTAAAAAGCCTTTCAATTAAAAAAAATGCAGAAAAAGAAAACGGTGATTACTTGTTCGTATTAAATGTGTAACGCAGTGTATATACAGGGTGTCTCAGATAGGGGCCAAGCTCTTTAAATCGACCACAAAAAAAAACGGTTTCTTCACCTTTAGCTTTAAAACAGCCAGGATAGCCTCCAGAAGACATTACGTAGTCACGTCGGCCTTGAAATACAGCGCCACCCGCGATCAAAAGCGTTAACAAGGTACGCCGTCACGCATTATTCGCCCCCTCAGCACGATCTCTGAACCTTGGCCTTTCTTTTGTCCGTCTCCAAACCAGATAACAAACCAAATACACAATAAAGGCGATATCTGGGATGCAGTGTGGCCGCAGGCTAGTAACGGCGCCGCATATATTCGCGAGGAAAAAAACAACAACAATAAAGACGGGACGTTTCCGAACTTTCAGATCCCTAACGAATTCTGACATTCTTGGTCAAACGTGAGCGGATCAACCGCTGATGCTTCGAGAGAAAAAGAAATATAAATAAAATATATACGGCTAGAAAAAAGCTGCAAAGGTGTGGGCGAAGAAAGCGAACGTATACGACAAGTCCGAGGGAATACAAAAAAACAAATTAACGCAAAAATAAATTTAAAAACACCAGCGCCATCCATTGCCTTGTCGGACGCGTCGTGTATACGTGTCGTTTATTCCCGAGGCGCAAAACCTGGAAGACGAAGAAAGCTGGGGAGAGGTTTCGGACAGGGACGTCCCGTCGCGGTTATCCTATGACTCGCCATAGATGCCCCTCGGGGACACACGGCGCAGACAGAAAAAAACAAAACAGAAACTGCAGTCTCCCGACGACCGCCGAAAAGATGGGTCCTATATCCCCAGAATGGAAAGTCAAATGTCGAGACTTCAAATGCCGCGGCATGCAAAAAGATTCAGAAAGAAGAAGAAGAAGAAATAACTGAATATATACGATTTCACACCTGTTGTCGCAATCTGGACCCCATGCAGTTGACACCACTGAATGTGACTTTATGGGGACTCGCGTTTATAAACGGATCGACTTTTGGGGTGGAGAGCCCATGCTATACTTCGCAGCCGAAGCTGCGAATCGTCTAAGCCGAGTCAGCGCTGTGAAGACATCTCGTGACCATGCACCTACCAAGAGTCACGTGACATTTCCGTGGCATTGGATTGGCTTTGATAACTCGTACAATCCTCCCCGGTCCGTGGCAATGTGGAACGGTGTTTAGTATATATACGCAGAGACGTCTTGTCAAGACTCTTTTTATATATACATATTCTGTTGTTGTTGTTGTTTTCTCATTTTTTTAGGTGTATAGCTCTGTGTCGAACGCAGCTGGTAACGAGTTGACGCCTCGAATTATTCGGTTGGTGGCCCGAAATCGAATGCGTTTCAACGCGGATCCATTGTTAGCCGCCGGCGCGACGTTTGATTGTCAGGTCTTTGGGCATCGGAGCTTCCAAGGAATCCAAAAGAGGCCTCCGAGCTCGCTGGTTCCTTGAATGCGGCGGAGTTGCTCGAGATGGCATTCGCGTCACGCGGTACACGTGCGCTCTGTCGGCTCTCCTAAATTAGAAAAAACAGCGTCCCGTCGCCAGCAGGCGCGCAACGACGAAATTGACCCGTATAAAGACAAGCGAATAAGGTCGAGCTATAAACACGCTACACCCCCCCCCCCCAAAGAAAAAAATACATATCTATATAGTGTACTTTAGCCAGGCACGTAGCCAGGGGAGGGGGGGGGGCATGGGCCCAGCCCCCCCCCCCTCCCGAAATCTTCTACTTTGCTGGGACCTCCTCTCCCCCCTCCCCTCATACAGCAATTCGTCATGGGCGCCCCCCCCCCCCCCCCTCGAAACAAAATCCTGGCTACGTGCCTGACTTTAGCTATAAATTATAGTAAGGTGGTGAACTCGGACATTTAATAGTCGTTGCACATGATGGGGATAAACAGCTCAAAAAACCCAAAAAGCGACAAATAAACACGCGCGACAGGACACAGCTTTGTCCTGAACCATGGTTAAAAGCGCTAAAAAGACGCTACACAACATGGACGACAAACACGGGCGCCCGTGTTTGTCGTCTATCTTGTGTACGTCTTTTTAGCGCTTTTAACCATGGATCAATACAGTCAACACCAACTAGCCCAACAACAAGTTCTTTTACAGCTTTGTACTGTCGAGTGTGTTTATTTATCGCTCTCGGCGTGTTTTGAGCGGTTTATCCCTATCATGTATAATTTAGGTCTATTTCTCCGAAAAATGCGCAGAGAAAACAAGCTGCAGAATGTGATAAAAATGATTTGGTAAGTCAGAAATAATTAATGTGTGCGTTTACATTGGTTGGTTTCGGGACTAAACTCTCCCAAGCTTCCCAGATCACAAACAAATTTCTCAAAATGTCTCAGACCCGTGGACCCCTCGAATAAGATACTGCTGGGTAGCTAAACTCGTCAAACACAAAGATTCTTCGTGTTATGACACGGTGGGGGAGGAGCCGAAAGATTTCCGCCAAGTTTTCTTTTCTCGGGCCCGCTTCAGAGTCCAGACGGGGCAACTTTTCCAGCAATTTTGAGGTTGCTGGCGGGTTGTTCCCTAGCTTTCCCTAGATCGACACGAATTGCTGAGATCGGGTCCGGCTCGAAACGGACGAGCAACTCCCGGAGCCGTTTGAAGCGGCAGCAGCCAATCAGGGACGCGATGTTTTCACGTGACACCCCCGTGGTGTGTGATGACGACAGCTAAAGACTTAGTTCTGGTTTGAAATCGATCGTTTTTGGAAATAAACCTTTTCAGAAAGATGAGTTAGCATTCTCAACGCCATTCAAATATGTAAAAACACGTTTCTAGCGCGTAGCTGGGCGTCTAAATAGTACAAGAAAATTCAAAGTGAATGATGATGATAGCAAGTCGTAGCAATTCGGTTGCTGCGTGTGAACGCGGACGACCCGTGTTGCTGGTGTTGCGACGTCAAGTTGCTGGGTGAAATTGCTCCGTCTGAAGCGGGCCTTACAAACCCGCAGATCCGTTTATCGTCGTGACGTTTTTCATCAAAGGGGCGAAAACTCCCTATACTTCGTCTCAGCCTACGATGGACTAAAGGCAAATGCTACGGACCGCCAGATCCAATCACGATCCACTTAGAAATTGTGCGGTATTTCGCTTGGATGCACGAATTGGTGCCCGCCTTTCGGATCACTGATGAAGGGACGGGTGGACAGTGGTTCGAATCGAAGAGCACTGAGTGACTCAACAGTTTTACAACGCAAAGAAAGCCACGACATATAGGCTCTTTGCAGCGTCGAAGCTATAGAAATGATGCGGCGCTTTTGGATTCGAGCATTATTCGTCCACCCCTAACCAATGTTAATTGTGTCATAGTATACCGTGGAACGTGATTGAACCTGGCGGCCCGTGGCTTTGGCCTTTAGTCCATCGTAGGATGAGACAGAGTATAGCCCTCCCTAGGCGCCGAACAAGAGCTACAGTGTACAAGAGCAGCACGAGAGAGAGCGCGGAGAGGACCGTGGTTCATAGATGTGACGTCACAAGAAAGATTACCAGCTGCGACCGACATGTCTGATGGTCTCTAAAAAGCACGATGGAGGCTTGGGTCAATTGCATTCTAAAATCAACACCGTCAAAGTTGAAAGTATGACATTGTCCTTATTTCCGCCGTTAAAGCAGAATTTTCTGAAAAGCGTCCTTGTTGATCCTTTTATTTCTCTCGGCCTATGATCAAAGTGTAGCCCAACGTGGCTAGGTCAGAGCCAGACGAGTAGGGTTGTCCGCTTTCGTGCAGATTTCGCCTCCGGGCAGTTGTCCCCACATCGGCAGTATAAAATATTTTACTTTTTTTTTTTAATTAATGACTCTTTTCAATGTAGGCTAGCAAAAGCGTGGTTGTGGTCGTCCTTGCAAGATTAGCCAGAGTGGCATTAATTCTGCTTTCATCAACGGAAATAAGAGTAATGTCGGGTTGTCAATATTGACGGTGCTGTTTTAAGAACGCGATGACTTCAAGCTTCCATCGAACACAATCAAACTTATGACCGTCGATTCGAACGCGCACCATTGAATTTGTCGTTCCCAACCGATAATCCTGACCTTGACGTCATGGGTATAAAAACTCTAAAAGGACGCCACCGAAGGCACCTGCACACCGACTACTATAGTCTATTTCACCTTATGATGTACCACAGGAAAGGCTACAAGCGCGAGCTCCTTGCTCTAGGGCACATCTTGGTGGTACAAGCTCTCGTGCATTAAAAGCGGCTGCCAACGCTACGAGCTCGCGCTTCTAGCTTTCGCTGCGGTACAACATAAGGTGAAACGGAGTATAGCACTAGCACGAGCCTCTCTCTTGAAAGTCTGTCATGGCCG
This sequence comes from Ixodes ricinus, assembly GCA_037355805.1. Lineage (NCBI taxonomy): Eukaryota > Metazoa > Arthropoda > Arachnida > Ixodida > Ixodidae > Ixodes > Ixodes ricinus. Next base: position 16,044 of record JAZHYW010067199.1, on the reverse strand, counting down.
CTCGTGATTTTATGGAAAGCAAACCATTTTAATTCCAGAACCTCTTGGACCATTCTTTGCAAAAATTGCACGCTGTGCTGTTCAGTTGGAACGCCACTAAGCAGGGGCGTCGAAACGGGGAGGGAAGCGGGCAACCTCCCCCCCCCCCGAACATTTTCTACGGCACTTCCTGACCCCTGCGTGTGCGTGTCGTGCGTGTGTGCGTGTGCGTGTGCGTGTGTGTGTGTGTGTGTGTGGTGTGTGTGTGTGTGTGTGTGTCTGTGCGTCCCCTTTTTATTTCCGTTCCTCGGCTTCTTCTCGCCATACCCAGTCGCCTTCTCATCCTCACACACTACCGTCGTTACTACATAAACCGGGCCTCTGGGTGACCACGGAAGCTTTGTTGACAGTCGCGGAAGATGAGCTCCGAAGCCGTGTACACCGCGCATGGCTCCACTATATCACAAAGTTCAATCTTCGCCTCGATTCCGAAGCGAAGATTTCGGCCTTGAGGGGGGGGGGGAGTTGTGTGTATGTTTATACAGCCTAGAACTTGGTCTGCCTCAACTGGCGACGAGTCTCCCAGCTGTAGATGAGCAATTTAGCCAGTGCAGTACAACCGCTAGCCTGGGGTCTTTAACGTGCATCACGCAGTAGTGATACACGACCGCACACCGGTACGATGCTCATCCAGATCGAAACGGGCAGGGGTGGGGCTCGAGCCCAGGATCCCTAGGTTCTGCAGCGCGAGCTTTCGCTCCACGTGATTTCGGCCTCAAATAACTCCTTCCCAAAGCTGTGAAACGTCACCTTGTCGTCACCAATAACTTCCCCAAACTACGATCTCGCGACGAGAAAGTTCAGAGTATTTACAGCCCGCCTAGGGACATTCTAGACAGCATTGACTCTAACAAGGCGTAGGGATGTAGGGACACGCGGGCGCGACGTCATCAGTGCAGCCGTTCAATCGGTTGGCCCCACGGTATTGCTCGCGCGCGCTCCGACGAAGCTCGCTACGACTGTGTTTCACCGACTCGCTGGAATTTGAGCACCGAGCAAGTTTGGATGATTGACACCTCGTTCCGCATGACGCCATCGTCGCGAGAGTCCAATCAGCACGCTCTGCGAACTTCGGCCCCAACTTTGTGTTTGACGAGTTTAGCGACCCTGGTCACTGACGTTTGTGTCCATTATACTACAACGGTAACAAACAAAACAAAAATAAGAGACAAAAATAACGAAAATAATTTCTGGAGAGCACACTAAACAACGCCCGTGCGTCTATTTTCCCGCACAACACCCGGAAGTCAATCACCGCAACTTGCAGAGGCAGCTCAGCGAATGACGATGCCGGAATATATGTTTAGACCAAAAAAAGCAGTCTCGAGTTGTGACATTAAGCAATGCAAAACGTCACGCTTGCATTGCTTAATATCACAACTCAGACAGCGTTTTTTGGTCTGAACATATGTTTCGGCATCGTCATTCGCTGAGCTGCCTCTATAAGCTGCGGTGATTGGCTCTCCGAGTGTTGTGCGGAAAAGTAGACGCACGGGCTTTTTTATTTTTTTTTTAGAGTGAGAGGGAACAAGAGGGACAAAGGACAAACACAAATCTCCAAACACGGCTAGGCGACTGGTGCGGCCAGTGCCGACCGCAAATTGTGTGAAAACTTTGTTAGTCTTATCCGTCCTCAGCTGGCCAGAAACACACACACACCCACACAAAATAATAACAACGTCTTTATACACAAAATCTGCTAAACTATATATAGCATATATATATATAGAATTATCTAGAATCTGGATATAAAATCTTCGCGTTGTATCTCAGGATGTCGTGGCAACCCGGCGTTCTTCTGACGTCGTCCGAGACGATAGAAGGCCCCTCGAAACATTCCAACGGCGGCCGCTTTCCAAACGCTTCACCCCTCAACACCAACGCCGAAAAACCATCGCCCAGAAACCATCCTATTGTGCGCACCTTCGGCAATGACAGTCTCTCTTACGCCGGCACAAAAGGAGTTCGGATAAACCTACTTCTCGATGCTGACGCAAATCTGCGAGAGTGTACGACCCCGGCCCCGATGGGGGTACCCCATAGAAGTCAAGGCCTGCGCACTTTTTCCCCCTTCACGTCATCACTACTGAACCCGCGCAGCGTCGCTTGGGGCGAGTGGGGAATCCTCTACCGATGACGTCACGCCCGGGCCTTGACTTACGGGTGGTATTGGCCCGAGGCGGTACGCGGGGGGGTCCGCCTCGATGCTATATTCGACCCTTCCAAAGCGATCTCCAGACAGGGCCCCGTCAGGGCTGAGTGATGGATTCCGCGGAGTTTGACACGCGCGAAATCACACGCGTATTAAAGTGTACGGCGAGAGAGCCCGCGGAGAGAGAAGCTCCGCGGAGAGAAGCCCCGCGGAGAGAGACGGGAGGACGGCAAAAGCTCCTTCCTTCTCCACATCACGCCCTTTCCAATTGCTTTAGTTGCGATAAAAAAGAAGGAATAAAATAATTTAAAATATACGGGAATTTGGTCTACAGTCAGGAAAGTTGGAAACCAGGGGACTTACGCACGAAGGTTCGTTATAGAAGTATATATATTGTGGTGTCTAAAGCTTCGAACACGCGAGGCGGTGAAACTGGGCGCCGCGCGGCTTTATCTGTATCGGCCAGATCCGAGCAATGCCGCGCCGCAGGGAAGTGACGTAGGGACGCCAGCACCGGTTGCTAGGATACTGTCGTGCGGCGCCCGTTTTCATCGCTCATTTGTCTGAACCATATCGTTCCACTTCCGAACGACATAACGGACAATGATGCCCTTTGAGGTCGGTAAACGTTCGGAAGAAGCTGCAGATAAAACGCTTCTTGCAACGAAACTCACTCGATCATTTTTGTTACGTGATTTTTATCGGGTTTTGTGACCTATATGTTTGCAAATATTTGTCGCGAAGAACGAGTGTGCTACGAGAAGAAAGCGGAGAGAGAGAGAGAGAGAGAGACAGTCAGAAGGAGATGGGGTGGGTGGGGGGAGCAGATGATGTTGTGATCGCGGCTCGTAGAAAGAAATTCCACAAAAACCAACAATTTTCACTTTCTCGTTAAAACAAAAACAAAGAGTGGAGTGCAGTTTTTCTTGTTGGAACGTCATATACTTTTCTCAAAAACGTTGCCAGCAAAGAATACATCAATTTAAAACACATCCCTTGCCGAAACGTTGCATAACCGGTAAGAAAGAGTTTAAATATAACAATTATACGTATCTTTTTTTTTATGCATTGCCTTCGATATTAGGTGGCATCAGCTTTCAGCTTCCGGATGTTTGGTCAAGCAGCAGTCTCGAGGGACAGCCTAGACAGCGGTAGGACGCCTCCAGACGCGTGTTGTAATCGCTACACTGAATCAACAAAACGACTTCATCGCGCGAACATAAAAAACAGGCCTACTATAATACCTGTTTTCTTTTTTTAACCCAAGCCCGAACGCGGCTAACGCTGCGACTCGATTAGGCCAATCAAACAGCGGCAAAAACGCACCGTCAGGGTGTTCGCCGTCTTCCTGTGCGTACGTCACCATCGGCTAAAAAAACCCTATCAAACTCGCTGAATGTCCGTGACCACGCGCTATTGGTGTTCGCGTCCGAGTTTGCGAGCCCTCTATATGCCCAACTGAACTGCGCTTGGATCTGACTGTGAAACCAATAGAAGTAGCCTTCCCGTACGAGCACGCTACAGAGCCATCCGAAGCCAGTCCCATGCCGCGTGAGCCAATCCAATCCGCGTGAGCGTCCCGTGGCCTTGGGAAGGGGCGCAGCGCCTCGCGGGTCACGTTCACAGCGCTGCGTTGGCTGGGACAGCTCGTAGCATGCGCTGCATTTCACCGTAAGGTGAAATGGAGTATAGGCGACGAATCCCGACTAGATATTAATAGCAACGCTTCGAGTTGCCGTCAAACGCACCAAGCAGAAGCTAAATAAAATCCAGACGAACCGTCGCTATACCCGCGGAGACGACACCTACGTTATTAGGACGGCGTGAAGTATGTCCATCTATGTAAGCTGTCAGTTGGACGGAACGGACTGCGAGACAGGCGCCGTCTCGTCTGGGACGGCGGCAATGCTCCAACGTGTGCTGGCCTGCAGTAATCGGCGAGGCAAGAAGAAGATACGTGGGCCTGATACTGTTTACACTTAGGGTACGCGCTCGTACGTCCGGGACTTCTATATGCAGATCGCAAGCACTTCGCGCTCAGCCGTGCGCTGACGGGCCTAGTAGACTGCGCAACACAGTGCACGTGAACTCGACGCCGGCAATTCACAACCCTATAAAAAGCCATCACGACATAGAAAATGGGTAGTCGTTGTGTCTAATATATATATACAGGGTGTTTCACGAAAGGAGGACAAATTCGATATTGCGAAAACTGCGCGTCGCAACAAAAAAAGGCTCGAGTCATTTTGGTCCTGGGCCAGGGGCCTATTTAGGAATATTATTAAAGTCCGGGATAATTAGATTGTTAATTATTTTTGCGTAATTAAATTTTTAATATTGTGTTTAAGGGCATAGTTTAAAGTAGAAAATTGCTCAGCATCATCGAAAAACACTAAATCAACAAATTGCAGAACGCTAGAAGGCACGCGAAGCATTTTACGGCTTTCTGAAAAACCGCACAAATTCGAAGGGTTTTTAAGTTTCGGTTTGTTATCGGAGCGCATCTCGCCCCGGCAGCACCGCGCCCCGTGGAGAGATAGTGCAACCCAGCCTCTGCTGCGTCACGCGATCACAGCGCAGCAGAGGTTGGATGCACTATCTCTCCACGGGGTTGCAGGGCCGTCGGGGCCGAGATGCGCTCCGATTGCAAACCGAAACCTAAAAACCCGTTGAATTTGGGAGGTTTTTCAGAAAGCCGAAAAATGCTGCTCGTGCCTTCTATCGTTCTGCAATTTGTTGATTTAGTGTTTTTCGATGATTTTGAGCAATTTTCTAACTGAAACCATGCCCTTAAACACAATATTAAAAAAGTTAATTACGCAAAAATAATTAACAATCTAATTATCCCGGACTTTAATAATTTTCCTAAATAGGCCCCTGGTTCACACAAAACGACACAAGCCTTTTTTTTTGTTGCGACGCGTAGTTTTCGCAATATCGAATTTGTCCACGCTTTCGTGAAGCACCCTATATATATATATATGTATATATATATATATATATATATATATATATATATATATATATATATATATATATATATATATATATATATATATATATATATATATATATACATATATATATATTTCTTTTTAGGTGCACACTCTTTTGTTTTGCGATTCGCGAAGTTTTGAAGCGGTCAACCCACATTATATGTAATAGCATGCGACGAAGGCCGCATTGAAATAGTATCTAGAATGCGCGTAGTAGATAGACGCTGATGTATAAAAGAGTTGCGTGAACAGGTAGAAGGTGGAAGAAAAAGAAAAAGCCTACAGGAATACATAAATAAGGAAGACAAAGAAATCAAAAAGAATGGAAAAGCCGAGTAAAAATAGTCTAAAAAAATAGAAAGGGCAAAAATGTTCCGGTTAAAGCGAGCGTGTTGTAATGATGCATACTTTCGAGAGAAATAAGAAAAACACGAAGGACGAATCAAAACAACGTTGCCGTATTTAACAAGGGCGGTTGTTCACCGCCGTGTCTATCTCTACTCGAAAAAGGGTGGTGGAGGTGTGTGTGAAAGGGGTTCACATGACGAGATCAGCCGCGTCATTCGTCCGGGAAACGACCACGAACCGGGGGGGCTTTTGCTGGCGGCACTGTTGTTGTTGTATAGCACGGCACGCCGGAGCGGGACAGACAAAAAAAAAAGAAAAGGCCGCCGACAGTTCCCCCGGGAAGTGTGCGCGCGATAACGGAACCCTTCTCGAGTGCCCGACTAAATCTACACGCAGACAAACCGCGCGCGCCAACCAATCGGAGGCGGCGGGCGTGATGTCAGGTTTTGTGATGGCTGCTCCAGATATAGAAGCCGCGAGACGCGATAAAGAGAAGCGAGTCAAGTTCGTCACGTACGCGAAGCTGCCGACACAAAAACGCAAAAAGGTTGAAAAAAAAAAAAAAGCAAGCAGGCGAAATTTTGGAAGCATACCTCAGAAGTCTAGTCCGCGAACTCTTTTATTAATTTTGTGGTCACGTGCAAAGGTTGTCCTCACTCTAAGCCGTGTTCCTTGCGCCCGATCCCCCAAGTTGGGGATCGGGCGCAAGGAACAGTGTTGCCATTTTAGCGATTTTGTCGCTAGATTTAGCGATTTTCTATACATTTAGCGACGGATTTTCTTAATTTAGCGGCTAGCGACTTTTTTAGCGACTTTGGTGTTCAACCGTAATCTTGTTATTTTGAACAATTTTAGAGATGCTCGCGGGCTAAACCCTTTTGCTTCTCTAGCCGAGTTTGCTTTGGATATATGCTCAATTTAGCGGCGCGCTTAAAAAGAAATGTCAATACTGTCAGCACTGCAGACCATCTCTCCCGCGCCCACGTACCCACGTGCTCTCCGCCAAACGTTGCTACCGCCAGCCAAGAGCGCAGCCGCTTCGCTAGCCTCGCTGCATCGTTTCGGATTCTAAAGCTTCGGTTCGCGTTTCGATCCTGAGATGCCGAAAGTGAAGTACAGCCAGAAATTCAGAGATGAATGGCTCAAGGATCCTATGCTGTGCAACTGGCTGGTTTGCAAGACCAAGAAATGTGGGACAAAAGTTGCCGAGTGCAAATATTGCAGGTGTGAACTTGGGACCAAGTACTCTGATCTCGGGAAGCACCGGCTGACAGAGAAACACAAAATACCTGAGATATGATTATTTGAGATTCACTTACTTTAAAAGGGTTTAATAAGCTTTTGGGAATTCAGCGAATATTTTAGCGACTTCCTGGCGAATCTAGCGACTGTTTAGTGACTTTCTAATCTCAATTTAGCGGCGCCCGCAAAAAAAAGTTGGCAACACTGTCCCCAACGTATCACGTTAGAGTCACCGACACCGTCAGAGACGCAGGGTATAGCTCGCCATCTTCAAGCTTCTTGCTTCGTGATTGGCTCTCGGCCGTTCTTATCGGCAAATGCCGCCATCTGATTGGCTGCCGACCGATGCTAGGATTTTTGGGATTCACCACGCCTTCCCAAGTTTTTACGTGACTATGGTTCGCGGGATATATTTTATTTTTTTTGACGCTGCACGATTCTTTAGATCCTGTAGAAATCTAGCAAGATCAGTCAATGAATCGATGAGTTTTTACTTAGTAACACATTTCACGTGCTTACAAAAGCCTATCCGGCTTGTGCGTAGGGTCGGGAGAGAGCTTCGTTGGATTCGGATAGTTTCAAAATACACTGATATATCGCGTCCCAGAAAGTTTACGATTCAAAATGAAAGAAAGAAGGATACACACGTCAATTTCTCATTGTGTAAATACTAGATATACAGGAAGCTTTCGAGAAACGAGAACCGTGTTGATCGGCTCGGGTACGTGAACTAAGCATCGCAGAAAGCTCAAACTTGTTGAGAACGTGACGATAGTGGTTGGGATAGAACGCGAATGTCTGAGGACATGACGTCACCTAGATCAAAATATAATTGAGAAAAACAAAATTTCTCAATGAGCCGACGTCCACTAAGCCTAATATCGTAAAAAAAGTAATAAAAATTACACTGTGGGCGCCTGTAGCATCTATTTCGGTGAAAACAACTTGTCAGCAAGAAAGGAAGCAATATGCTCTTTCTTGCTGCGATTTTTTTTTCCACTGAAATAGATGTTACATTTTGTAGTGTCAATCATGTATTGTTTTAACGATATTAGGCATAGGTGGACGGCGGCTCATATAGATATTTCGTTTTTCTCAATCATCTTTTCATCAAGATAACGTAATGTTATCACATTTTAGCGTTCTATCCCAACCGCCAGCGTCACATTTTCACAGAGTTTGACATTCCTGCGATGTAGAGTCTACTTACCCGGATCGAAAAACACGGTTCTCGTTTCTCGGAAGCTCCCTGTACATCGAACAGGGGCTGCACGCTGGCAACATGGGCCCATCTTTCTCTCTTTCGCTGTCACTCTCTCTGCCTCAAGATACCACTGTCTATCTTACACCCTGGTTGTCACTCGTCGAATATAGTCTTGCGCATTACAGACGTCTGGTCGTTTATGGGCAAAATAAAGAGACATGATGATCGTGATGATGATGATGATGATGATGATGATTGATGTGCATGGCGAAATGAGCGGTAGCAATCCGTGTTCTAAGTTTAATACTTCGTGAGAAAAGAAAGCTCCAGATTTGTGACCTGGTGCTAGAATTTGCTCTGACTATAAAAGAAAAACGTCATAAGGAGGCAATGAAATACAAATAAAATATTAAAACATATATACAACACGTAAGTAGCAGATGAAACATTTTCCGTAAGTAGTTCGAATGAAAACAAGGTACGGTGAAGACGGTAGAATAACTCGAAACGGAGACACGTCGGGGAGAGCTTTATATCTGCAGACGGCGTTTCAGCTAGGAATCTTACACTCTTCATACTCTTGATGAGCTCAGCTAGCCTCATACCAAATATCGGCTGAAATTCTAAAACAGTCGTCTTGGTCTACTTTTAAGTTTTAACCAGCAAAACCACTCTAAAAACAAAATAACACGTTTATTCCTAATACGCCAAGCTTCCCATTGAGAAGCAAACCTGCAGTTTCATTCCATCGTTCGTGCATTTACTCTTAGGAATCAGAAGTAAAAAAGTTCCCATAAAAAAAACAATTATTCTTGGTATACGGTAAGCCGACGCATGCAAGCTCTTAAAAATGTAATCAATTCGCGGCATAGGTTAAATAAAGAACGATCATGAAAATGGAACGGGAACAAAATAGGGACTTTTGGCAAACCGTGATCGTGTTCTGCGTACCTACGCACCACTGGAGCCTTTGAAGCATTTAAACGCGCGGCCGGAGTGACACCGTGACCGCGGAGCGCTGCGCATAAAAAGACACTGACACCCCCAAAAATTGTTTTCTTTTTGCCAGGCTATTCATTATGGTGTCAGAAAAACTACCCCATCAATATTTTACTACAACGTCACGTATATTTTTAATAAGGCCAAAAAACACAACTGCTCGAAACTGAAACCGAAACTAGAGTGGGGAGGAAGAAGAAATACAGAGAGAGTTGGCGGGAGTCACGTGGCTGTGCAACTTTATTTTCTTCAGCCAACGCTATTAAAACTTTTAGAAGCCACAAAAAAAAAAATGGGGGGGGGTATCATATTTCTTTTTTATTTTTTATATTGAGTGTGTGCCTTCGATGACCCACGCTTTGATTATATATGGTGGTTGTGTCTAAACCATAGAAAACGGCACGTGACCACGGAGAAGAGAGCGAGCGTGACTAGAACCGGCCAGTTCTCGATCATCTGTTTTTGGGTGGATAGAAAACGAATTTCGAGCCGCAGATTGTGTTCCGGGTATATATATAGTTGGGCTCTCATATGTCACGTACAAATAAGAACTTTGGTGAGCATAAATACCTTTTCAGTGTCCCTTTAAAAGCATGCTTTAAAGGCTCCGGTAGTGCGGCACGCGGAACACGATAACGGTTTGCTAAAAGTCCATAACATCTTAGCAAAGCTTTGCAGGAAGACGCTGCCCCCTGCGAGCCTCAGTATATTGTTGGAAAGTACGCAGAAGGCAATTGAATGGTTTACATACAACTTTTTCTGCGCTTATTACCCAGGCTAAAAACGCCGAGCCGCTGAACTGGGCCGTACAGCGCATGCGCGTCGGCTGAATATTCCGTAGCAGAGAGCGACTGCGCGTGCTACGACCGCGCGTGCCCGGGAGATGGCAATGCGCATGGAGGCAATTATAGGAATGGTCCATGCGCGGGTCGCTCGGGAGTTGTTCTGAGAAGAAGCCGCCGCGCAGGTATACAGACGTATACACACACACGGGCCGCGCTGGGTTTCCCGAGATGGCTGTAAAGGCGCTGCGAGTCGTCTCTCCGTTTTTATGGCCCATCTCCAAGGATGATGATGCCGCGTGGTGGTGACGCAACGCGGCGCGGTGAGCCTCGCAGCGGTCTCGAGACTACGTACGCGCCGAGAACAGAATCGCCAACTGGACGCGAAGGCTTCTTCTTTTTTCTTTTTTTCATTTCTGGAGAATGCGGCGACGCGCGGACGTCGAGGGATCGCGACTTGCGGCGAGCGCGAGAAAACGAGCCCAGCCGAGTCGGACTTCACTTTTAGTGCGACTGCAGTCGCTATGCTATGCTGAGCGCAAGTTCGTCTGCTTCTTGCACAGGGGTGGCTACAGGCACGTAGCCAGGGGAGGAGGGGGGGGGGGCATGGGGCCCGCCCCCCCCCCGAAATCTTCCATTTTGCTGCAACCTCCTCTCCCCCCTCCCCCTCATACAGCATTTTGTCATGGGCGCCCCCCCCCCTCCCCCGAAACAAAATCCTGGCTACGTGCCTGGGTTACGATGATGTAAGAACGCCGAGCTCTCTATTGGCTGATTGATAAAAAAAATAGTGGATAGACCTCGAGGCATCCAGCATCGAGGTCAACCCACTATCCTTTCGATCAAACGTAATCAGAGCTCGGCGTTACGTTGTAAGTATGTAAGTATCCGTTACGTTGTAAGTACGTAGACTTCTTACGTTACTAGAGCATAGCACGCTCCAATCTGTTGCATGGTAAGAAGAGCAGGACAAGTTCCTCCACTGAAGCGGCCCCCCCTTTTCCTTTCACACACACACACACACACACACACACACACACACACACACACACACACACACACACACACACACACACACACACACACACACACACACACACACACACACACACACGCACCACCACACACGCACGCACGCACGCACGCACACACACACACACACACACACACACACACACACACACACACACACACACACACACACACACACACACACACGCACGCACGCACACGCCTCACGTAGAGCGAACACTGGGAGGAGTGGAGAGGAGGACAGCGCCAATCACGGCGAGCAGAGAGCTTTTGTGAGAGGGTTTGAACTGCTAGTCTTAACGCGGACCAGACGATAAGTTCGCGCGTACGGCGTGTACGTTTAGAAACAGAAAGTCGCGATATAGGTTCAGCGCTAAAGTAGAAGGGACAACAAAACGACAGGGAATACGTCAATCTCATTTAGTGATTAACGGTGGCTGCTAACTGCCTTGCAGTAAACAGTGATACGACTAATGAGGAGAAATGAAAGGCTAACGAAGCTCTTTAAAAGACGTTATTTGCGTGTACCGTATACAGCGATGACAGCCCTGACCCACCAGGTCCGTCGACTACGCGTGCCGTTGTGTCAGGGTAACGTCAAGATTTATGGTCGAGGCAATTATTAACCGAAGGAAGAACCTTCGGAACGTGTGCGTTGTATACGTGTTTAACGTCGCGTGAACATGAAAGTCTTAAGTTGACAGGGTAACAGACCCTTTTCAAAAGTGCTTGCCATTTAGTAGCCGCTTCGCCAGTAATCTGAGTCCGCGTTTATTTAAGTACGTACTCAGAGCGTGCAATGGACACGAGGGCTCGTTCAGCGTTCGACGTGAACTTTACTCAGCTCGCGTCGAAAACGAGCTCTGCGTTAGCGTTCAGCCAGGATTCAGGGTCCAACCGCATGCTTCGTGCCCGAAAAAAAAATGGCGACCGTCAATCTTGCATGATGGGGTTGTTTTGCAAAGAATCTATTTGCATCGATTCCCGCTCAGAAGATAAGACTTGATCTCTTTGCCGGTCATTCAACAAACAACATATAAAAGGTGTAGCTATGGATCACAAATCGTTTGTGGCGGAGAACAATAAAATATTTTCCTTCGAGGAACCCAGTCCGTCTGACACAGAACAACATAAATTAACATGGAAAATAAGATCTAGCACTCGTCCGTTTAACCTATATCTATCCACATGGTAGCGGTGTGGAAATATAGCTTAATACTGACACCGATTCGGAAGTTAATAAATCAGCTAAAACGCGAGTCGTAATATGTGGGTTCCTTGGCGCTAATCGTAGTTTTATCTTAGCGTTAATTCGTATAGCGTTTATCTATAAACGCTTCACTCTAGATATCCGAATGGCGCGGAAAATAGGGCCGCAGTACCGACGCTAATTCGGAAGCTAATAAATGAACTAACGCACAAATCGTAATCTGTAGGTTGCTTAGCATGAATCGTAATTAGAAAAGCGCTCGAGCGCAATAACGAGGCACGTAAACAAGAAATGCCAAGGACATCGCGACATATTTGAGTCGTTCTAAAACAAGCGGCGGGAGAAACTTGCACAATCCTCACGCACCAAACGCCAGCGAGATCGCGATACACGTTATCAGCGTCGACATCATCACTATTATCTCTTCTTGGCACCTCTGGTTTTAATTCTTCACCGGACATGTCCGAAGACGAAGAGGTGCCAAGGCCGTTCCCAAAGTAAAATCTCGTCAGCACCCGCCAACCCCTAGCGCTTCTCTCGTCTTCCGACAACGAACCGAGCAAGAACGCGAATGAAGTGCGAACAACCACGAATAAAATCACTCCTATCTTCGTAAAAAAAAAAAAAAAGAAAGTTTATCTATAGTTACCGAGCATTTCATTATCACTTCGCAACCAATATAATTGCGGTATTAGCTGATCAGACCGAGAAGGCATCACGAAGCAAGCTGCATCAACATAAAAAACCACGCCTCATTTTTTTTTTTTTTTTAAGTTGGGTTTAATATGAAGAAAAAGCTTTGAGCGTATCTGATCACAGTGTGCATCGTGTCAACTTAATTAACGCGTGTGCCCAGCGCTAGAAAGAAGGCTAGTCGTCAATATCATGCATGTAGGCAACAAGCACTTATTTAGCGTGAGAATAACGTGTCGGGGAACTCCAACCGGATGCCTTATCACATAATGGGCTCCTTTCGGATTTTATTTTCGTGTCGAGAGGAGCGCGTGCCCTGAAAGAAAGTCGAGCTCCCTTAAGCCCAACGGCCTGCGAGTGGCGACGCATTAAAAGGTCCCGGCCAACAATGTAATCTCGGCACTTGGCGTCAATGCGCAACAAGAAGTTGCTGCTCCCGCGCTCGCTCCCTCCGTGCACCTGAATAAGAGAGGTATTTCTGGCTTAGAACCAAAGAAATCCGAAGACAGCCAGCGGATGCTTCGTCATTCCGCCGTGCACTTCTAAGCCAAGACACTTGTGCCAGTGATTTATACGGCATACCCTAGAGGTTCAGCCCGACATCCCCTAAACATTCCTGTGAAGAAAAAAACAAAAAAAGTCTCTGCGACAAGTGAGGAATTCTGTGGGATTTTCGCGTACAGCGATTCTTGTTCACAAATTATGTTTGCGGGTGAATGTATTGCTATACATTTGTCACTCTAAATAGATAGTTTGACGATCTTAAGAGAAAAGCCATAGTAATTTTAGTTGTTTTCTATACTTGCGGCCCCTCAACAGAAAAAAGGCTATCTTGTTTGAGTTTTATTTTGTGCTTAGTTAAGCTATTCTCTCCCTCGCTGAAGTGCGTCATCGTGCTCATGATAGTTTCCATAACATTTGTAGCTTGAGTTTAGGAATCTGTCAACATATCAGAAATAAGCTCAGCACATCGGCTTTTTCTTTTTTTTTTTTTTTTGAGTGTGGGGGGGGGGGGGGGGTGTTAGCAATGCCAGTAATTAGAACAAACGAGAAATATACCAAACCAATCGAAGGCGCAAATCTCATCCGTGTGCAATTTTGGTCCTATTTGACATACCGAAACTTGCAAACTAAACTGGCGGAGTGACGTACTCTTTAACAACGGTTTAAGCACGCGTAATGCTTTCTCAGTGGCTTATGAGAGTTAAATTATCGTTGTCGCTTTAGGTTTGCTTGCTTGCCTATGCTTTACGAACCCGTTTATATGTTAAACGTATTCGCATACCTACAACAACGATTCCTTATATATTTAGACTAAATTTGCCCACAAACAAGCGCATATAAATTCACTAGTAAGTTCAATATTTATTAAAATAAAAGAGAGGAAAACAGTGATTATTGAATTTCTCGTATTAAAGTTAGGGGAAAGAAAAGGGAAAGAGAACTGGCAAAAAATTGGGGCCCAATTTTTCGCCAGCTCTCGTTCCTTTCCCTTTCCCTAACTTTAATGCAATCAATTCAATAATCACTCTCTCCCCTCCTCGTGTACAATATTACTACGGCCGCACTTGTCAACCTTACTTCACTCTCCAGGACTTCTGATCTGAGTCCTACAGACGTACAGACACCGAAGTTGACGGAATGCTTGCAGGATTCGCATCGTTTTCATCACTCCTGTCACTGCCCATCAAACTACCGTCTGATTCCTAATAAAATCGGAAAGGCTGAAGGATTCGTCGTCGCATATGCGTGAGCCTTAATCCCTTTCAAAAAGAAGGTTTTGTATCTCTTCGTCGGCTAAAGCGGAGTTCCGCACCAAAGCCATGTTTATTTTTTTTTTTCTTTTAGCGCAAACGTTTTTAAGCGACCGTTTTTTTTTTTTTCTTTTCTTTGCCAAATGGAGCGTTTTCTTTTTGTAAAACAGCAAAACAAACGAGCAAACAACCCAAGGTACATGGAGCAACAAGGGTGGTTTCGCCATCCGCCAGAGAGCGCGCAAAACAAGCGCCGAAACCCAAACGCGAGTCTCACCCGTGGTCGGGCTTTATGGTCCGTAATAACTGGCGAAACTCGTTACTCGTAGGCAAGCGGTTGATTCATTTCGAGTAACTCAATGGTTAATGACTGATTTAAAGGGCGTAGTTCCAATCTGAATCTTGCTGGGAATCATCGAAAACTACTAAATACACCCACGTTACAACGATGTGCACCAACCCAGTGTTTCCAAACGAGCCCGCTTTGCCCGCACCAGGTGTGGGCACGGCGCCTGCGCAGAAACCGAATTCGGGAGGAGTGGAGCGTCTGCGCGTGCGCAGCACCGACAGCAGCGCCACCGCAGTCGCGTGGCGTCAAGTGAGTTGAGTTGGTCCATAAGGCTCGCCCAGCATTTTACGGCGTCTTACGGCGGCGCACGCACGTTGCATGTTTTAGACACGGGGGCGGGATTGCCCGCGCTAAGATTTGCTCCGATAAAAAAGAAAAAAAAAAAACGAAACCAAAAAACGCGGCAAAATTTATTCTTTTTTTTTAACGTCATAAAACGTTGCGCTTGCCTTTTATCATTGTAATGTGGGTGGATTGAGTAGTTTTCCCCACCAAGCTTTTTAATTGAAACCATGCCTTTCAAATGTATGAATGCAAATTTAATTGCTGAAAATTAATGAATTACCCAATTATACTGAACGCTAATTTTTCTTAATAGGCCCGTTGGCACAAACCACTACAGCATTAACCTTTTTTTTTTTTTTTTTGCTGTGCACTGCGTACAAGCACGCGTGAAACAGAGCTATGAGAAGGCTGGAATCGATTCACGAGCAGCAAGCACCGAATAGTGCAGGGAATTCATTCGGCTTCGCTACTTGTGGTCATCCTCACCGTGCCCTGAGTGTACTGGTGCAACCACTGCTATTAGGTAACGGAGGACAGGAGAGGACAACGCTACGAGGGACAAGTGGAAAGACAGAGACGGAGCACTTCAAACTGGTCAGGGCTATTAAAAGTTCACAACGTACGGAAGACGAGAAATACGCTTGAGACAAGATGTCAGCTGAACCTTCTCTTCGTGCGGTGGTGTTTAGCTACCTCGAGATCGGTGTTCAGAACTTCAGAAACTGGGAACTAGTGCTATGAACTCTTTCCGGTTTTGGTGTTCTTTAAATCTGCTCTACGGTACTTTTTTTTTTACTTTTACTTTCCTTTATATGTATTGTTGTTGCGCCGCTGTGGTTGAAGGGGTGTCATGCACTCATCAAGCATCTACTGCCTTTAGCCGTGTTTCCCCGATATAATGTTGTTGTCGCGAATAAATTGTCTCGTGTTGTATATTGTACCTTGCTGCCGTGAACTGG